>VXAA01003750.1:1076086-1127509 GCA_013399115.1 Anseranas semipalmata | reverse complement strand
GCGCCCTGCCCGCGGGGCCTTTCCTGTCCCTTACGTGCTCCCGGCCTTTTTCTCGTGGGTCAGCCCGCCCAGACGGTGCGAGTGAGGCGGGCTGGAGGAGCGCTGGGTTTCGGGCCCTCAGCAGTGAAATCCCGTCTCCTCAGAAGAAGCGTTCGCGTACCCCTGGCAAGCGGCCGGTCTCTCCGCATGATGTGCCCGCAGGGGCAGGCTGCTTGTGGGTGTCTCCATCCGTGATGCCAAGGATGCGGGGCTTGTTTTCTGTTTGCTCAAAAACATAATGTGTTTAGGTCGAACCTAAATATAGAATTGTTCTGGGCTGCCAAAATCCGTTATAAAGGTGTTCAGGTCTTTCTAAAATGTTGTTCTTACAGCCCCAGCCCACGCAGATCTAAAATTAGGTCTTGAAGTCTTCGTTGAATGCGGGCAGGCAGGTGGTAAATCTCTTAACGTTTCTTGAGATTTCCATTCGTAGGTTTACAAAATGAGAAGCTTAGCAACAGCTATCTGACGTTTGAGGGTGTTATAATTTCTTGCGGGTTCTTGTGACCTGGAACAAGGTTTTTATCTGCCTTGTGCAGGCAGAACACCGGAGTGAAGAGACTTAATGCTTAGGCAACATTAAGCCCCATGGCAGACTAGGAAATTTAAGGTAAGATTTTTCGAAGCTTCTACTATTTTTTCCCCAAGAGTTTATTGGTAGTCTAGTATTGTGCAAAGTGCAAGAAACACCCTTTCTGTGAAATAAATAGGCCTCGAGTCACCACTTTATTTTGGGCTGGCGAAGCTCGTTAGTTAACCTGTGAGGGCTGTGTGCTTATCGAGGAGTTCAGCCCCAAAGCGAAACGGACGCGGCTAAGGGCCGTGACTGAAACGAGCGGTTCTGTACGCGAGCCGTGTGGGCGCCGAGAGAGGCGGTGGACAGCACCCGCGGGTGCGACGGGGCGCTCCGGGGGGCCGTGGTGCGGGTTTCGCTCGTTAGGAACGCTGCTGGGTGCTGTTGAACCGCGGCGACTGAAATGGCGGCGCGTACCCCCGCGGGGCAGCGCGGCGCCCGCTCTCCTGAACCCAGAGACCCTNCGTGTCCCAACAGGGCTGCGTCCCCGGTCCTGCTGGGCTGGGGGAGCTGCCACGAAGAGCTGCTGGGCTCTCTTCAGCTGAGCTTTATTTCGTTTGCCGTGTCCGTCCGTCCCTCCCTCCCTGCCCCCGTTTTAATTCTTTTCTAGGACATAGCACTGATGTAGGAGGTAGCTCTGGCTTTCCGTTCCCCTGCGAGAACCTGTAGAAATAGAGTTACGAGTTTGTGTATCGTGTTTCCAGGGGAACCCTGCCGTGAATCCGTTGGGATAGCCGTGCTCAGATGCACGCAAGACTGAAGCCCCTGTAGAAGGATAGTCTTTCAGTGCACCTGAACCCAGTCGTACATCATTTTTTTTTTTCTATTTATTTTCAGTCCTTATACGAGGGGATTACCAAATACGAGGGGGTTGCCAAATGTCTTTAACTGCAGTGGTTGCTCTTCTTTCTTTCCTCAGTTATCTACTACACATCCTCATCAGGCCCCCAGACCAGGATTCCTACTTCAAGCCCTCATCTGTCTGCACTCTCTTGTTGCACAGCCCAACTCCCCCCCAAAACTGTGATCACAACCCAAAACTCAAGATGAAAGTTGAATTTTCTTCTCTGAGAAATATGAAAGGAAAAATATGGTTAATGGTTTTATATAAATGCTTTCCTGATCATTTCTAGCACTTTTTTTTTTTTCCTCTCTCTCTGTAATGGTATAACGTCTAAAGAATAACTTTCTCATGATTTTGCTCCTGTTTGCTTGACACTGGTGAAGCTCTAAGTCTGTATTTATGTCATTATGTTTTTGTTTCTCCCTTTTTAAAGACTGTCTCTCATTCTGAAGAATTCTAGGACCTTGTATCTGAAAATCTGCTGCAGCTTTATCTGTACAGTGATACCCAACATCAAGGATGCTTTAGGGCATTTTTGTTTCCTCATAACTTTGCAGGTCACCCTTGTAGTAATTTGTTCCACATTATTTAGAATGGGTGCACTTACTGAGGCAGTAACTTTTTTAAGTGGCCAGACAAGAAAGGAGTAGGTAGTCACGTATACCCTCCCAAAGATCTGTGTACGTAGTCTGTGTACGTGTGCGCGTTGTTTTTCCCTGTTGTTTTGAATCCTCTGCTGATTCCACCACCCTGGGCAGGGTAAGCCTGTGTTTCTGACTGTCTTTCTTGCAACAAAGGTTCAAACCTCCCTTTGCACGTCTCTAGCTTAGCTTCATGCTCCCATTTGGTTCTTACCCATTTGGACCCTGCATCCTGCTCTGAAGTCTCAGGCCCCACCAGAGCAGGAACTGTGAGGTTGAGCTGTTTTGGGCAGTCTGCCCAGGGCGGGGGGTTGACAGGCTACTTTGCTGGTATCTTCTGTGCTGTGTACAGCTGGTGGTTAGCACCTGAAGAGATTTGTGATAGTACTTCAGTTTTATGCAATGTGCTAATCGTGAGTTAATGAAATGAACCATCATTTTCTACAACTGCAGACTTTGTATGTACCTTCTGTTGGACTTTGCGATTTTAGCATGTACAGTATTTTCCTGTTTTCTGAAACATAAATTTTCATATCTAGATTGTGGAAATCCTTGAGGCTACCACATTTAATGTCTTACGTAAATTCAATTTAATGTGTGTGTCTGTTAAATTGCTTTCTGGACATGAATAATTGTGTTCTTGTATTGCATTTTCGTTACGGTTTTAGATGCCACACTCAGATGGAGCAACTTCCAATAAAAAGCCTTTGAGAACTTTGTTTCTTCCTACTGTTTTACCTTCAACAGTCACATCTGATATGTCACCATTACAGAATAAGCTACTGACATACCGAAGATGCAAAGAACGGCAAAAGATGCTTAATCAATCACTGTGAGTTTCAAAAAATTCAAGAAATGTTGAAGTTCAAATGAAAGAAACATCGCACTTTTGATATCAGAGAAATGATAATGGTGTTTGTTAATTTTAGAGGTTTTTGATGTCACTATTGTAGTGCTGAATATTTTCCATCTAAAATTGTTAATAATAGAAGAGTATGTGTTGGAATCTCAGATGTTTTTTATTTCACAGCACCCAAAATCCACTTGAGGTATGTTTGTTGGGGTGAGTTGTAAGGAAGAAAAGTGACCTTCCTGTTTTGAACATTGTTTATGACAGGCTGGGGGAAAAAAAAACTTTTTTTTTCCAAAGAGAATCAAAATCTGAATCACTTGCTTTCTTTTGTATGAACGATCCAAATGTGGGTCTACCTCTAAAAGGCTTCTTTGTCACTAATGTTAATGCATTTGCTCCTGAACTTAGTGATCTGTGTTGCTGCTGGAGGAGCACAGCTGCCAGGACGATAGGTAAATTTGCATAAAATTGCCTTTCAAGGTTTTCGTTTACAGCAGAGGACAGACAATAGGAAAAGGCTGCTTTTTATGCAAGTCTTCTAGGTCTAATAGAAAACTGAATTCATTCTCTTTTTTTTTTTTTGATAGAAATTTCTTCCTGAAAAATCTACAATATTTTCAGGAATTACTAAATAATCCCTAGATATGCATATTATCTTGGCATAAACATGAGGATTATGTGGGATAAGGGTGCAGTGTTTGTGGTAGTATTATTATAATATAGTATTTGTATTTTTTCCACACTTCTGACTACACATTTTACTTTAGAATTGATCGAGCTTTAAAAGTATTTTATGTATGCATGGAGGAAAAATATCACAGAGGTCCTGCACCCCCTATCCCAGAACTACCTGCCACTGTAAGTGTGTATTTCTTCAATATTATTGCCTATTTTATGCTTTGTTATTGGGGCATTTGTGCTCTTACTTCTCAATATTTACTTAAAGATACTTCTTATCTCAGTTCTTAGCAATTCATAAATGGATTTATATGCTCAAGTAGTCCCATTGGAATTGATACCTATATATCTACAGAATAGAGTCTTTACTTAGGAATATTTGTTAAATTTTGAAATCGACGTTTATATTTCTGACTTTCTTTGTATGTTCTTAATACATCGGGATTTTTTGTTCCTTTTTATACAGATGAACAGTGAGCAAAAACAACGACGAGTGAGTTAAATTCTTTCTTCTGCTTTTTTAGAGTGAAATAATAAATGATCTCTGTTGAGAAGCGTTGCGTAGGTGACGTGCAATTAATAGCTGTTAAACAAGAAAAGCTTTTGCAATAATCCTGTAGGGGGAAAATACAATAGGAGGCAAAAGTGGGAATCCTTTCTTGTGGTCCAGTAGAAGGAAATTGTTTTCTGTTACAGAAAGCATGTGTATGTTCATCAATAATTAAAGTTTTGATCTAAACTTTAATGATCATTACATGGAAGAGAGGCTTCGGATTTTTTTTCAGTTGAGGTCATAGATCATACTTTAGCCTTTACAAGAAGTAGTCTTTGACATTGTTCATCTGATTTCAACAAGGAATAAACGTGCAAATACTGGTATAATTTTTGAAATTGTCCTGTGTATAGTTTTTTAAACAATTTCTCTCTGAAAGCCACTTTCAACTTAAATTGACATTGAAATACTTTGTGTTAAGTAGCCTAAGGGAGCTTCTATTTTTCTTAGCTGATGTTAGGTAAACTCATTCTGAAGACTACAGAAATTCAGATCCCTTTTCTGTTTTATAACAAACACATCACTCAAAAGCATAAATACCTATTTTTTTGGCAAAACAAAACTAAAAAACCACCTATTTGTGCATACTCTTTGCTAAATGAGTGTTTGTCCAAAGAACAATAGTATGGACTTTGAACTCTTTTATTGTCAGTCATGAACTTCATCAGAAAAACAAGGAAAACGGCATAGTAAAAAGGTACAATACTTAATATTTGAACATTGAGACAGGGAGACCTTTATATCATCTTTAGAGTAGCTTTTAGTGTACAAGTCAGTGAATACTTAAGAGATTTGATTATGTCCCCTACCCATAGGTATAAAAAATGATAAATAAAAAGAGACTTCATTGTGAAACCTACTGTAAAAAAATATTTACGTAGCCTGTTATTAGACCTCTGATAATACTGTCCTTTCAGACCAACTATCTCTTTATGAAGAAGTGTGTGCTAAGTAATCCGGTGGTTCCCATTCAGCAGCAGTGGCTAATGTCAGTGCTCACATTGGTGCCACAGTCACTCATGGAAGGCAAAGACAGAGAGCTGTTAGTTGTAAAGCTCTTAGGGGAGGTAATAAAGGATTTTGAAAAGAGCATGAAAAGATTTATGGGTAAGTACCACAAACTACACTGTACGAATATTAATGTGTGTGTGTGTATAATATGTAACAGCTTATAATGTGATATATATTATCTATAATAATAATATATAATTATAGCATATATGTATTATATACACCCACACATATATATTACATATATATTATAAGCTGTTACATATTCTCCTACTGAAAATTTTTTTTTTTCTAGATAGTTCTTTCAGCCCGGCATGACTTTTGCGGTTAACCACTCATTTCTTTCATTTAGACCAGTAGAAAGTTATATAATCCTATCTTGACCAGTCTAAGGTATGGCTCAAGCAAAGATAAAGGCAGCTGTAGACTTCATGCTGATGTTCTTATTTCATTAAGCCTTTAACCTCTTTATTTAATTTGATGCATGAATATATTGCTGTTTTCTACTGAAGAAAGTAGAAACTTTATAAGTACTAGTCATCCTTAATTTTTGTGCAGCTTCAGGAATAGCAGCTTTTTTAAGCTGTTCATCCACAAGCACATCCATAATTTTTCTGATGCTGCTTTCTCTCATGAATAAGATCCTAATAAAAATCTGCAAAGATAATTAACTGTTTTCAGAAATCACTTGTACAACTCTCTTGAAATTTTGAACTTTTAAAAGAGATTCATAAACAGGAATTTTGAAAGTATATTCCCTTAAAATTATGTCTTAACATCTTTATTTATTTTCCTTTATAGTATTTGAAAATTAAAATTTAGCCAATTTTTGCCAATATTTTAGTGGAAGGTTGATCTTTTTAAAAACACCAATGAAAAAAAAATAAACAATTTAAACTGTAACTAACTTCATAATGTCATCAGTGAGATAATTATAGTATCTCACTGTACTTATATCAAACAAAATTGCCATTAACAATTATTTAAACACTAGTTTATCGAGTGAATAGGGGACAGAGTGATTGGAAATAGGCCACCTGATTCTGTATGGGTATTTTCAAAAGCTGTGATTTTGAGTTACCTTTGGGAGAATGTTTTTTTGAATGCTTGGATGACACAGTTACCTTTCCATCCCACTGTGTGTGTAGGCTGACCTTGAGAATGACAGAGGAAGTACAGTGCCTATTGAAAGTGTTCATACATTTATTGATTTTAATTTTTTTTCCTAGTGCGAAGTGTTCTTATTAAGCCAGATGTAAAAGGGCTTGAATATGAAGAGGAGGCACCTTTGCCTGTATTACCTTTGTGAGTGGATTAAATTAGTAAATTACCCACAGGCAAAACACACTCAGTTGCGTGTGAGAAATTCTAATTGAGCTGCGTGAACAGAGTTGTGGCATAATATTAATTCTGGAGTCCCTTAATGAGGCATTTTTTCTGTTTGTAGAGAATCTTATATACGAATGTCAGAATTACAAAGTTTTAGCATTGACGATGTTTTATTACTTTTGCTACAATTACACAGAGTAGCACCAATGACTGCAAATGAGACTTGCAGCCCTGAGAGCCTAGACACCAAAGTCAGATTGAGCTACCTCTGGAAAGAAGTGTGTCCATGCAGGACACTTCACTGGCAGACAGCAACATTGTGCAGTAGTTTAACATGCTGACCCTGCATCCGGTGCCAAGGTTTCATCTCACTTAGGTGCTATGGGGCGAAACCTTGAGACCAAATGCAAAGAGTATTTATATTCTGTAAGTAGAAGAAGAATTCAGGTAGACAGATTATAATTGCCTGAATTGCACAATTTCTGGTATATTAGAACATCTACCACCTAAATATTGATGATAAATACTTCCTGCTAGCAGTTTATTGAATTTAGAAGTTTACATTGACAGAGCTTCAGGAGGAGCAGGTGATTTGAAAATACTCTAGAGTACAAAATCATGGGTGATTAGACAGAATATCTTCATGGCTTCCACTGCATTACACTGGGCATGTGTGTATGGCACTTAAGTAACTGTTCCTGTTTGGGAATAAGGTTTTTAATACCTCTGTTTATCTGTAAGAATGTTTTATTCAAGCATTGCTTGAGCTCTTCACTTGTTTATTTATTTATTTATTTATTCATTCAGAGGCCTAGATTTTTCTAGACCATGGCATAACAGTTTTATCCAAGCAAGAAAGCAGATCCTTTCTAACTTGCACATTCTTCACCCCACAATGAAAACTTTACTGGATTTTGGTTCTACAGCATTCTCTACCTTTCTCATAGTGGATTTTTCAAGTTTCAGGTAAAGTCTGTTTTGGTGAATTATTAACCAGTATAGATTTTTTTAAGCTGGTAAACAAAAGAGTTTGTGCAATTCTATTATTTATTGTGTTTTGGGGCTTTTTTCTATAATAAATTTGTTCAATGTGTCATTTAATGCTCTTTGAGAACAATACTCTGTGTTGTGACACATTTAATTTAACTTTTCTTCCAAGTATAAATATTTTACATGCGCTTAAATTTCTGGTGATATCAGCCATTTTGGTATATGTTTTGCCTGTAATTCTGTTAAGATCTCCTCATTATTTAGTTAATCTCAATGCCATGATCTCCATAAAGATCTGGTTGAAGTGAATCAAATTTCTTATTCTTACTGTTTTTCATCAGTTACTGAATTTTATTTTTAATCTTGGAACTTTATTATCTTTACCTCTTTTTTTTTTTTTCTGGTAACTGTTCTTAATTTTCTGGGGTTGTTTTTCTTTTTTCTTTTAAGACTGCAGAAATGGTGTTTAGGTTCCCACTGCTTTCTGCTAAGAAAGAATGGGTTTGTAATACAGTACAGCATTAGTATCCCTTTACTCCGTTTTTGTTGTTGTTTATACAGTAAGCTGTAACTTTCTTTTCTAGATTGAAAGGGCCAGTTGACTGTGAATCTTTAAAGACTGATGTCTCTTTAAGCTGTTCAAAAGCAGAAGAGAAGATACTGAATACGTGGTATCAAAGAGTTATCAGTCTCTTCACTCAGAAGGAGGCATCGAATGGTATAAATTTGGACCAGGTTGACTCTTTTTACAACTGTGTGGCTACGCTTATGTCTAATCAGGTAAAAATCTTTCTTCCTTGTGATAAACTTAATGTGAAATGTAGGTAATTTAAATTATTTAATTTAAATTTAATTTTAAATTTAATTTAATTTAAATGAGTACTTTTTTTTTTTTATGATATAGGGCTTGTTTAAGCAATCCTCCTTAACCATCTGTTGCATATAGTCCAGTAAAGTACTCAAAAAGTTAAATGTTTTTAACTTCCTTTATTTAAGATATTTACATGATTGTGTGTACGTGTTTTTCTTCTGGTTCTTAGATACAGAAAATCTATTAATTCTACCAACTAGAATGTAATTAATTTAAAGAAGGAAATATTTCAGTATTCTCAGGACCTTTCCTGTCACTGTTCTTAGCACTACAATTACATGTCATATGTGATTGTAAGCAAAATAAACAAAACCTGGTCTCTACCTTGGAAGAAAACACATCTACACAAAAGACTGAATGTATAGCTCAGCATACATGTATGCAAGTGGCTACAATTCAACAAAATTCCAAACACAACTTTTTTTTCTGTGGAAAATGGTACCACAATGCTTTGTGAGTTAATCTTATATTCTCCCTGTTTATTCATATCGAGATGGCAGTTAGGAATTTCCAATAGGTTTATTTCCTAATAATAAAATGAGAATATTTACATGAAATTACTGACTTCAGACTGAGACAATATTTTTTCAAACTTCTGAGTTTACTGAAAATTAACAATCCTTTATCTTCAAGTTGACTTAAAGCATGTTGTTTACATTGTTCTATTTATGAATATAATAACCAGTGGGAATATCTATGTTCAGCATTTCAAGAAGGCAGACGCTTTTAGGATCAAACCTTTAATTACTTTGTAGAAAAATAATGGAAAATATTCTAATCAAATGATTGTCATATTAAAAAAAACAACAACACATCACATACCAAACAGCGACAACAAACACTAAATAACCACCACCATATTTAGAGGAAAATGCCTTTCAGAGATTTCATTTATATTTAAGGCATGTATTAGTAATAGACTTACTGTTGTAGCAAGAATAGATGCATGGATGTTATTGAAGTGTTTGTGTATGTGTTTATTAATTTGCATTCTTTAGGGGTTGGAACTAATATCCACTGAAGTCATTAGAAAGATTCATACTACTTCAGCTATCTATGAATCAGGCCAAAAATACTAAAATGAATGGAAAACCTGGTTTACGAAATGAAGGGAAGGTGGGATGGGGCTTCCTGTTCTTTCCACTAACAGGAGATATATTTTACTACCTAGGTGAAAGAATTATTGAGAAGAAATGTTGAAGCATTTGTGAAACTTTTTGATCCTGAAGACAGAAGTTGTCTACCTTTATTTAGGATGGAATTAATTCTTGATGAAAAAAAAATGGAGTTCTATCCAAGCTTCCAAGACCTGGAAGACGCAATTCTGTTTATAGTGAATCGTATAGGACAGACTCTCCAGGTGTGCTTTTATCTTTATTTAAATATGTAAGCGCTAAGTGGTTCAGCATGTGTAGATACTAATAATTTAGGACCTCGACTACCATGATAATGGGAAGCAGAATGCATCTCGAGATATTTATTTTCTGTGAGGATTCTGCAGGTCATATCATGAATCTTGATGCTCAGCAGAACTCTAGGCTCTGAAACTCATTTTGCTATTCCTTGTTCATGAAAAATTGGCACATTTGCTACTGAGTGTTTTAGTCTGCTGTTTTAAACTTCAAAATTGTGTGCATGTCCACAAATTAATTGTCTGCTTGTTCACTGAATAGAAGTCAGGCTGAAAACTTACCCAGGAAAGAAAACTAGCTAGAAGATAACCTTTTTATTTTTTTCTTTGGTACTTTTAGAAGACCTGGGAGTGCTTTAAGTACAAGTAGCTACACTTAACAATTTATTTATGTATTTTTTTAATGCATGTGTTTTTAACATTGAAAATCAAGTAGTTTTACAGTGCATACTGTGAACTAATATTTTGCACAGAAATATCTATAACACCTTATTTATGTGTGATGATTTACCATAAACTTGCATTAATAATTAAGATCCACATAGGAAAAACAAAGAAGATCAGAGCTGATATTCCTTTTCATTCCGAAAAAAAACAAACCAAACCAACCAAACAAAAAAAAGCAACTAACTATCTATCCTTAGATATTGTATTTATATCATAGGAACCAATCTGTGACGCCAGGGAAGACAAGCCTTTCTGGTGGCTTTAGGTGTATCCCTGTGAACTGAGTATTGGTCTTTAATTACACGTGACAATACTTTCAGAAAAGTGTTTTGGATGTAGGTGTGTTTTTTTTGCACATAGGACAGAATTCAAAAGTATGTAAGATTAGATAATGTAGTTAATTTCTGTCCATCTTACACGTTCCTTGCTAAACTTCTTGAATCTGGAAGAGTTGTTCTAGGTGCGTGTGAAGTGCCTGGCCTTAGTCGTGATTAGGGTCTCATACTTTTCTGATATAGTGTCTTCCGGAGATTGCAACTTACTGTTAAAATATATGTATCACCTTTATTGCTTTTATATTTAAATTAAATAATCAGAAGTTGCACTTCTATTAGAGCGTCCAAACAGTACATTCTTGGCTAGCGGGAGACACTACAACTCTGAACACTGAGCTTCCTGCTCATGTCATAGCATGGGCCACATCTACGCTGAAAAGATCTATCAAAGACAACTTAGAAGGTCCGAAGGAATATTTTGAAAGCTATGGTAAGTGACAGAAGAGTATGTTTAAATAACGACTGTGTTACTTTGAAATAAGTAATTTACTGTACAGTATGTTATAATATGTGTTTTTCTTGAAATGTAGTTGAAAAGTATGGCTGGCTCGTAGATGGAACTGCAGAGGAACGAGTAAAAAGATTTGAAGCAGAACAACACAGTTTTGGTGAATATACTGCTGTAAGTTTTAATTCTACATTTTATATGTAATTTTTACTATATGTATAGCAATAATAAAAAGGAATCAGAGAATAACAGGTACTCAGCCTTTAGTTAAAAGTTATGTTGACTACCTGCAAATCGACAGCATAAGCTTTTTCTTTCCCTAGAAGTGTATGTGGTAAATAGAAAAAATTAAAATTTATTTTCTTTGATGTGTAATACTTGTTCATTTAGCCAAGTATTTAAATAACAACCTTGAAATGTAAAATCTAATGTTCTTTTGAAGTTCATAGATGAATTCTTCACCCTCAAGAAGGAAATCTTGAGTTTACCAGAGGTGGCTCGTTTTCCTATGATCTGTTTGAATTGTGAGGATTTAAAGGAAGGTTTGGCTAGTAATGCAGACACCTTTGCAAAAATGTTAATGGACAGAATAGTTGCAAATTACAGAGAGGAAAATGAAAAGTAAGTAGAATTTTCTGCTTGTGAATGTTATGTGTGCTAAATCCGTAGCAGAAATGTGTAGAAGAAATACAAATATACCATACTCTTGTTTAATGAAGGCTCTTTGCTAACAAAATCTCATGGAAGTTGCTCCAGCTAATGCATTTTTTTTCCTCTGCTCAAGACTCAAAAACTAGTGATAGAAATTATTACTAGGCTTGGATAATGGGGGAGCTAAAAGATGAAAGGGTTTCATTACCATTATGGCTTTTTAAGTGTGAAATACAGTACTACAGCACTGTCAAAGACTGGCTGGATTCTCTTATTACATGAGAGATACCTCTGGGTTGTCATAGATAATGACAGATAATAATACTAAATGATTCTAAGGATTAACTTGCAGGTATAGATTAGATCATTAGTGAAGTCATATTAAATTGTTCAGTTAAAATGGACAAATTATAGTCCTGTTTTACAGTGATTCCATATGATCAAAATGAAAGAATATTTACTAGGGATGTTTGTGTCTATGCTAATGATGCTGTGCTTAAGTTTGTGTACTTATTAAAAATAATTGAAGCATTTGTTGCAAAAGAATACCCCCAAATCCAAACAAACCTATTATTGTAAGTTAATAAACAGCATTTTGCTAAGCTTATTTCTTCATATTCCTTATTTAATTTCATAAAGTAATGGAGCTGTACAGGGGTAATAGTTTAAAAAAAAAAAAAAAAAAGTAATTTGAACTTTAATTCCATTAAAGCTGAACTTTAAGCCAAACCAAAATCTTAACATTTTGATATTTTATATAAAAAATAAATTTATAGGATATGCAGAGAATTTGAAGCAATTAAAGAACGTGCATTAAAAGTTCCTGAGACCACAGAGGAAATGATGGAAACAATAGCTTACATAAAGGAGGTCAAAGCCAAAGGTGTTCAGGACCTCTTGTTAAGGATAAAGGTAAATGACTGTCCTTTCATTCTTAATCTTTTACCATATATGCTGGTGTATACAAATACAGAATTTGTTCTGGAGTGCAGAGGCTTTTGTCTGATCATATTGCATGTATGAATAAACTGTACCCTCAGTGTTGCTTCATACACAAGTGGAAAGTTCTGCTCATTCTTTGTCATATGCCGTTCCTCAAGAAGCAAGCTAGACTTCTTATTCCCCCTTCCCATGTGTTCTGCACGTCAGTGAGGAAATGCAGCTTTTAATAAAGTAAAGCAGATTGGAAGACGTTCAGGTTATTGTTTGTGCCTAGAGACTTATTTCAGGGCTGCTTAAAAAAGCTGTTTGTGTAAAAGTAACATGCAAGTATAAAGAGAATTTTACGTATAAAAAGTCATGGCTTTGAACACACAAGAAGCAATTCACTATTTGAGCAGAATATAGATGATGATATGTTAGCATTAGTACTTCATGCGTGCTTGGAGAAAAAAATGGAAAATTGTGTAACGTGTGTGTCAGCCAAAAACATTACTGGATAAGAACCTCTTTGCTTTGCTGTATGTTAGGATGATGTGCATCAGATTTTCTGTGTTGGTAATATGGCTTTAAGTATAACACATTTATGCTGCAGAATAGTATAAAATGGTGTCTGGAGATTTTGCACGTAGATCAACGGGCCACAGAAGTCGTGTTTAGAGAAAGAAGCTCATGAAGGGGGCAGGGACTTGAGTAACTTTTTATGTATTTTGAGTATTAATATTCAATTGCCTGAAGTAGCTCTAAATTCTGAAAAGTCCATGAAATGTAGATTCCTACTGTATCATTGTAGATAATTTTTTTCCTACCACGTATTTTAAACAGACCTATGATACATAAAGTTTTGTGAAATCTCTATTATAGGAGAGCTGTTGGCAAATGAATTACTTCTTAGATGTTTTTTTATTTGATCCTGAAGACATTGCACTGAATGCGAGAGTTCTTCTATGGCCAAAGAAGATTAACCCTATTTTTGATGAACATGATGATGTAAGGGTATTTTCTTTGTTTATGGTATATATTGACTTGTTAGGTTTTTCACTTTTCTTGAGTTATTTATTTTTTCAGCAGTTAAATGTATCTAAACATGTAACATGAACCTTACTAATTTGGAAGTGTTTAAATAATGTATTTCCAGATTTGTATATCAAAAGAGGGCTTTGGGGAGTAATTTAAAAATGCAGAAAATTGTCACTGCAACTTAAAACCCCCAGCAAGTCCTAGTATCTTAATTTGTTTGTGGTCAGTACTAGCTAATTCATAGGAATGTAAAAATTCACTACAGCACAGTGGACTGTTACTGAAAATACAACTGCCAGGCCCTTGATATTCGTTAATAATGAACAGTAGGAATTGCATCACTTAGGGAGCAATAACTAGTAGAAAATACATGACATCTAACATTCTTTTTGTGACCGTAGATTACTTTTTTTTCTTCCTCTGGTCTACGTTTGTCTTGTTAACATTCTTTCACTTTGTCTGTGACATAGTAAGTCAAACTTTTTGTTGTTCTCTTTCCTCTCTATAGTAATTGTGTAGAATTTATCCTTGGATTTAACAATGACTTTTAGAAATATTTAAGAATTAACATTTAACATTCTTTATAAAAATAGCAATACCTTTTAAATATCACGGTTGAGGATTTCTCTTCCACTATGCTTGATGTAGATACTAAGGAACATGTCCAAGGGTACTCAATAACCTCTGACTTAAAATATATCCAGCTTGTGGGATTATGTCTGATAACATGCAAATGAAATGTTTTACGTTGATTTAACACCCCCTTCCCCAAATGAGTGGAATTAACCTTCTACTTGTACACAGAGAATTCCTGACTCTTGTTCAAATTATTTTTAATTAAAATGTTAGTACCGAGTGTATCTGACTTAATGGGAGTCCCTCTGAAGTCTCTCTCTCTGTAGCTGACTATCTAGCAACTTGCATTGTGCTAGAGCTTATGGACAAGAATATTTTTACATCAAATCTTCATGAGTCTGCAAGTTAGCAGTTTATACTGTCAGATGTGAGTCCATTCTTAACAGAATCATAGTATGATAGAATGGTTTGGGTTGGAAGGGACCCTTAAAATTCATCTAGCCCAACCCCCTGCTATGGGGAGGGACATTTTTCACTAGATCAGGTTGCTGAAAATCCTGTCCAACCCAACTTTGAACATTTCAAATGATTGGGCACCCACAGCTTTTCTGGGCAACCTATTCCAGTGTCTCACCACCCTCATTGTGAAAAATTTCTTCCTTATATCCAATCTAAATCTACCCTCTTTCAGTTTAAAACCACTGCCCATTTTATTGTAATGCAGTTGGAAAGGACTGGTTCCTCCTCTGGAAAAGTTCTGTTTGGCCTTCACAATTTTTGTGTGGCAGTAGGTATTCTTGTCTTAGGAGATCTCCTTTGCATAGATTGATTTCTTGGTTGATACCTTAAAAGTAATCCACCTTTGTGCAGACCCTGTGCTTTCAAGTTCTATAATTTCTGCCTTTTACAGCAGTTGATACATGTGGGATAGAGTTGGCCTTCAACAGCTGTAGATGTCTCTTCTTTTGGCAATAAAACACTGAATCCCAAAGATGGGAATCTCTTTATTCTTTCCTGTAATACATCCAGTCTTTCTGGTGTCAATGTTTACACCTCATGCTGTAGCAATTGGAGCTTTCCTATCTTTTACTGAAGGAGGCCTTTATGCAATTCTGACTGCTTTGATTACTGAGGTAAGGGTTCCACATTAACATATAGAGGCTGCACACACTTAAATGAGACATACAGAAAGCAAATCCTCAACAAGTGTATTTATTTAAGGATAATAACTTACCTGTATCATTTATTTTCTGTCTGTGCTAAATATTTAATTTAGACAGTACTATGTATGTTAGTTATTGAAGGGACTTACAACCACTTCTGCATTGCTTTTTACTATAAAAACAATCAACTGTTTTGTAGCTGATTGAACAGTCCAAACGTAAAGGAGAACAAGAACTAATACAGAAGTCTGAGAAACTGATGGTGGAGTTAGAAAAGCTGGCACATTCTGTGACAGAATTTGAAGAATACTCAGAACTGGATTGCATGCAACAGGTGTGACTAACATTTAGTGTTAAATGGGTAGAAATGTTCTGTATGTTTAATAGACAGGAATCATGGAAGGAATTTAGAATTAAAAGTAATCAGTTCTGTTAACAAACGTGAACTACAAAGTGTATTATCCTTTTGCCACAGTGTCAGAACTCATTAAAATCTCCACCCTCCCCCCACCCCCTGCTATTTTCTTGGACTATACTGACAATAACATCTGACTCAAAGGAAAGTTTACTATAAAGTTGTGCTTAAATTAGCTGATAGGTAGTCCCAGAAAGGTAAGAGATATTACAGATGCATAAAATGATTTTTTTTTTTTTTACTCTGGTTTATAGAAAGCATAGTGCATGAAATTCTGTTCTTAGTGAAATAGTGGGGATCTTGTCAATAACTTTAGTGGGATCAGAATTTCATTCCCTGCTTTTGGTATATTGGAGGCATTGAAGGAATTTTTTATTTTTAACAAGTTAGAAAGAGTGATTGGTAGCGATTCTTTTTTTCCTTTGAACCTCAAAACTTCCTTTTTCTGCTAATGAAGAACAGACTACTGCCTCCAAAACTTTGCAGTTTTCTAGAAGTTTTTTGTAACTACCAGAGCAGGTCCTGCACTATAATTTCAAGATATTGCAATTGGGCTCAGTAATTAAAAAAAAAAAATTCAAAGCACAAAACAGAAATCCTAAGCTAATAAATCCCAGTTGCCCTTACAATACATGAGGTACTTAAAAATGTGTATGTTTTCTTCCTGGAACAGTGAATTTTTAAAGCTCAAACATTCTGAAAATGTTTTTATACTCCTAAATTCAGGAATCATAAAAACAACTTTATTTTTTTTAGCATTAATCTAGGTTCTTCACAGTTTACCTACTCAATATGATTCTTTGTAACTCTTGCTTTCTCAAATTAAAAAAAAAAAAAAGAAATCAAAGAATCATAGAATATCCCAAGTTGGAAGAGACCCATAAGGACCATCGGGTCCAGCTCCTGGCTCCACACAGGACTGTGTAAAAAACAGACCATATGTCTGAGAGCATTGTCCAAACACTTGAACTCCAGCAGGCTCGGTGCTGTGACCACTTCCCTGGGGAGCCTGTTCCAGTGCCCAACCACCGTCTCAGTGAAGAGAGGGAACCTTTTCCTAACATCCAGCCTGAACCTCCCCTGTTGCAGCTTCATGCCATTCCTTGGGGTCCTATCACTGGTCACCAGAGAGAAGAGATCTGTGCCTCCCCTTTATAAGGAAGCTGTAGACCACAATGAAGTCACCCCTCAGCCTTTTCTCCTCTAAGCTAAACAAACCAAGTGACCTCAGCAGCTCCTCATAAGTCTTGCCCTCTAGACCTTTCACCATCTTCGTAGCCCTCCTTTGGATACTCTCTAATAGTTTTATGTCCTTCTTATACTGTGGCACCGAAAACCGCACACAGTGCTCGAAGTGAGGCCACACCAGCACAGAGCAGAGCAGGACAGTCACTTCCCTCAAGCAGCTAGCAATGCTGTGCTTGATGCACTCCTGGATACGTTTGGCCCTTTTGGCTGCCAGGGCACACTGTTGACTCATTCATTTTGCTGTTGACCAAAATCCCCAGATCTCTTTCTGCAGGTCTGTTCTCCAGCCTGTCGTCCCCCAGTCTGTATGTATATCCAGGGTTGTCCCGTTGCAGGTGCAGAATCTGGCACTTGGTCTTGTTAAATTTCATATGGTTGATGATTGCCCAGCACTCCAGTATATCAAGATCTCTCTGCAAGGCCTCTCTACCCTCAGGGGAGTCAACAGACAAAAGTACAAAGGGTTATTTTATTTTGATAACTTATTTTGATAGCTGTTCAGAAGATAACTTAGTTATTTCTCAAGACATACAATTATTTGATTTCAGTATGTAGCTGACCTGGGAGCATTACAGAAACTCATACAAGAGGCTGACGAAACAGTAGCTTTTATTAATAAAGAAGAGACTCTGTTCAATTGGAAATTGAGTGAATTCCCACTCCTCAGCAACTTAAAAGTTGATATTGAACCATATCAGAAACTCTTTCATCTTATACTGAAATGGCAGCAAACACAGAAAAGGTAATTCAATATTTTATATTCTTGAGGCTAAATGACAGAGAGTGGACAAAACACTCAAGCTATTTTTGCTCATGTCATGTAGACAGGCCATTTGTTTTCTTATAAGCATTTATTAGTTACTAGCAATCCAAGTTTAATGGTACTATAATTTATGTATTAGGGTTGTTTGTTTTTTTTAATTCAGCTAGAAAACATCTGTTTATTTTTTTTTAATGCAATACAAATGAGTATATCTCATATTGGGTTCTAACTGTATTGGTCATACTGGTGAAGTCTATAAATAAGACAAGTTCTATGAAAGAAACGTATTGGGGAGGAAAAAATTGGTGAGGTATGAGCCATTTTGTATGCCAGAAGAGGAAGAAGGTTAATTAGAAAGGTCATAGTCTGTATGTAATGACAACCGTATTTAATCTAACGGCTGTCCAAAGTGCCATGGAGGTGTGCTCAAATGATTATCTTGCTCTCTAGTGGCTAGATATTACCACAAAAACTGTAGTATGTCTGAGTCTAAATTAAGTGAGATTTGTTTACCAGTTCTTGCACTCTTTGGAAGTTACAAAATGTGGTATGACTAGAAAGTATGATTTATTTATTTTTTTAATCCAAAGGCCTAGTATATTTTGGTGTCATATGGTGATCTCTGTCCAGAGCTAAACTTAAATATTTCTCAATCCGTGCAGTTATTTGATTTCAGCATGTGAATGACTTGAGAGCATTACACAGATACACAGAAGAGCGTGATCAAGCCACCCTTAGTTGTGCGTTAGAATTTTGTGTGTAATGACGATAACTGGAAACAAGAGCTTTGCTCTCATTTAAATAACTATTAAATTAATCTGACTCATTTCTGTTGCAAAACAAAGTGTTAAATGTTTATGGACTACATTTGCTATTCTGTTTTCTAACTTTGTTTTTTTCTCAGGTGGATGGATGGTGACCTTTTGGAACTAAATGGGGAAAGCATGGAGGCAGAGGTTGATGAGTTTTTCCGAGAGATGCACAAAATGACAAAACTCTTCCAACAAAAGCAGAAGAAAATTCAGCAGGAGTTGAAAAAGACATCACAACGCAGAACTGCAGAAGAGAAGAAAGAAGAAGAAATGAAAGCAAATCCAACTCTTAGAATGTGTTCTTCAGTTCTTGAGCAGATTAAAGACTTTAAGGTAAAAAAAAAATGGTGAGGATTATTAATATTTGATGCTAAGGGACAAATCCTAAATTCAATATTCAGCATGGGTAAATGCTGCAGTGTCAGAGACCTGTTTTTCTCTTAGGTTAAGGTATTGATGTTTCATCCAGGTAAAGCCTATTTGGAACTACTGACTTCTGTAGGAAGTTGAATAATGTACCAGGGCCAGATTGCTTCTGATCTCACACAAATGTCCAGGGATGCAGAAGGGCAAAACCTTTCCTCTTCCTTTCTGTCCAGTAGGGCCTCAAAAGGAAGGCCAGATAGCAGAAAGCTACTGCTCATTTGAGTAATAATTATTGCCATGCAATTCTTTAAGAATGTCTGTTAAGCTTGCCTTGATGAGACCCTACATGCTAACGGTGAACTACTGTACCAGGATTTACTCTTTTGATACCATATGTTTGTGGACATCTGAATCCCGCCATAGGAAAATAAAGAAAAGTGCTCGACCCTAAGCACCTTGAGGTATTCTCTGGAAGTTATTTCTTCTTCCTATTGTGATAGAGCTCTGAATCACCATTCCTGCACTGTACTGTCTCATTTATTTTAATAAAATAGGATTACAGCTTTTTTAGCAGTTTTAGGGATGTGGATTGATAGAGTGAATGCATACAGGGAAAAGTGCTTTGGAGATTCAGGGAAACATTTAAGAATGTAGTTGAGAATTTTGACATGGGACCCTATATTAAGTGGAAGTCTGATTTAAAATAACATAGTTGAAAATTTGTTCCTTTTCACTTTCTTGCCAAGAGTTTGCTTCATAGTTTTGTATTTCTTCTTCAGTAATTTACTACAATTACTTAGGAATGGAATGGATAGCTGAATGGATCTGTCTGCACTTTTCAGAAAAGATTTTCATGTCATCAGTTACTGCAACAGAATTTTAAATGCACATCAAGGATGAGAAAAAAAGTTGAGAAATAATGCACATCACAATTTTTATGTTATAAATGTTTTTCCTCAACTAGGAGAATATTCCCACTGTGCATGTCTTTTGTAACCCTGGCATGCGTACTCGTCATTGGCAGCAGATGTCAAATATAGTAGGATATGATTTAACACCAGACTCTGGAACTACCCTGAGAAAAGTTCTAAAGCAGAATCTAGCCCCTTATTTGGAAGAATTTGAAGCTATAAGTGTGGGTGCAAGTAAGGTAAGCATGGAGATTTGATAATGACAAATATAATGTCAGGTCTCTTTCTGATGGCTTTTATGACCTGCTAGAATTTTTTGTCTTTGCCCTTATACTAAAGAGATTTTGTGAGATTTTGGCCCATTAGATGATAACAGTGAGTGTGCAAACATTTGTATTTCATGTTATATTCTTAGTATTTCCTGAGTGTATTGCTTTCTGTGCACTAGAAAATGAATTACTAAGAAAAACATTAAAAATAATTTATGCTGTTAGATCAAAATAGCTTATTCATCCAGGTAAGTTTATCCATCAAATTAATCAACTGGAAAAAAATAATACAGTAACTAGAATAAATTATTTTCTTTTTACATGGTAGGAATTTTCTTTAGAGAAAGCAATGCATGCCATGATGGAAACTTGGGATTCGATTTCCTTCAATACAACTGTGTATCGTGAGACTGGTGTCCATATTCTGTCTGCAGTGGATGAGATTCAAGCTGTTCTCGATGATCAGATTGTGAAAACTCAGACAATGAGGGGATCACCTTTCATTAAACCATTTGAGAAAGAAATCAGGGTATGATGAGAAAAACACACTTTTTTTTTTTCCATTTTAATTTGCATAATAGCTATAATGCAAGAGTAAGCCAATTGTATTACAGCATTATTATTTGATGTTAGTGAAATGTTTTAATGGATTTTCAGCAAGACTCTTTGGAGATCGTTTAAATCCTTCCTACGTTATTTCTCAGTGTTGCAGTTCCCTGTGCATCTCAAGTTTTGGTTCCTCTCTCTTTTGCCATTCAGATACAAGTGCAACCAAAAGAACTTTGGTTCACGTACTTTGAAAATCGCTGTTTTGGTTAGGATCTTTAACTTTGCTTCTTAATATCTTGAAATTAAAATTTCATTATTGTTCAAATAATTGACATTTAGTGATTTAGTCCTTGAGTTTTGGAATCAAATTTTGAACTACAATGTTTACTTCTGGGCAAGGAAATTTTATGAGGGCTGGGAGACTTTTTTTTTTTTTTTAATCAGGCCTCAGAACAATGATGGTATCAATTTACAGCTGCTTATGTATTTTCAGAGATAGAGTAGTCTTTGTGGTGCTAATACTATGTCTACTGTCAGGAGAGAAGCTGGTGAACTTGCTTTGCAGTTACCTTCCCTAATTCTTTCATTTTTTATAGGAAAACGTGATTTAAGCAGGCTCAGTTAACATGTAATAAACTTGTAAAGGGTATTTACCCTTTACAGGCAGCCTCTTCCAGAGGCACCTGCTATTGTCCGCTTCAGAGACAGGATAGTGGGCTGGCTGGATCTCTCCTCTGGTCTTGTGGCCTTTCCGGTATTCTTGTGTCCCTGCTATAATTCAGCTGCAAATCAAGAGCTCCTTGCTGTGGAAGATGGAACAGAATTTGTCAGTGGTAACATGCAGGGTGTTACTTAACCATTAAGTTATTAAAAGTTTGTAGTGCTAAAGTTATAACTGCATTTTGGAAAACTGATTTCCAGATACATTAAACTTTCTGAACTCCTTTGGCCATCTGTATAAGTGAAAGAACCTAAATAGTCTTAAGTATTTTTCTTTTATTTTGCTGACAGCTAGACATCTTTGTTTTATTTTCTCCTTGGGAACAGTGTCCATAGTGTCACAGTGTCCACTTTTCTTACAATTATTCTCTTTAATACTATTTGTGTGGAAATATTCAGGTAACATTCTTTAAATATTTATTCAGGAATGGGAAAATCGCCTAATTCAAATTCAGGAGATAATTGATGAATGGCTGAAAGTGCAAGCACAATGGCTTTATTTGGAACCCATTTTTTCTTCTGAGGATATTATGCAACAGATGCCAGAAGAAGGGCGTCTCTTTCAGACTGTGGATAGACACTGGAAGGATATTATGAAATACTGTGCCAAAGACCCACAGGTAAGGAAAACAGACTGTACTAAAGAGAAACGGTAGTTTCTCCCGATTTCTTTTTGTCAATGTTTTTGTTTATAGAATATACAATGATGAGCTACATCAGCTGCCTAGGCTTTCTAGGAATAAAACAATGTTGTACATTATTTGAGTAACTTTTGCTGTTCATAGCATCTTACTTATAACTTATTTATAACTTATAGTTTCCATGTGTTTGTTATTACAGGTTCTTGTTGCTACATCCTTGGTAGGGTTATTGGAGAAGCTTCAGAACTCTAATGAGCTTCTTGACAAAATCATGAAAGGGCTTAATGCTTATCTTGAGAAAAAGCGTCTCTTCTTTCCCCGGTATGCTATGCTTAAGGCTTTTTCAAAAACAAAGGTTCTGAACATTTATATTGTTGTTCAACAAGGTCGGGTTTTAAAGTAGCTTGATAATTCAGTTGGCTTTCTTTCTTTTTTTCTTCTTTTTTTCTCTTTTTTTTTTTTTAACTTTCTCTTTTTTTCTAAATCTTTTTCTAGCTTCTTTTTCTTGTCTAATGATGAAATGTTGGAGATCCTGTCAGAGACTAAAGATCCTCTCAGAGTTCAGCCTCACTTGAAGAAGTGTTTTGAAGGCATTGCTAAGCTACATTTCCTTCCCAATCTGGATATTAAAGCAATGTATAGTTCTGAAGGCGAGTGTGTTGAACTGATTTCAACAATATCTACTTCTGAAGCTCGAGGTGCAGTGGAGAAGTGGTTAATTCAAGTAGAAGATATTATGCTGAAGAGTATACATGATGTTATTGCTAAATCAAGAATGGTATGGATTTTGTAGTATGGGTTTTGTAATAATTTAATAACAATGGCACAAAGAGAAATAGACCTTTCTTTATTTTAAGGCTGTCTCTTGGCTTCCTAAAATTATTCCTGATCACAAGAGTTCATATAGATGAAGTTATGGCACCAGGAACAAGTTAACGTGACTTGTATTTATAGGCCAGTGAGATAAGTAAGAGTTTACTTTGAATAAGAATTAAGTTGTTTTTCTGTAACACTGGATTTAATTTTTTAAAAAAGATTTACAGCAACATGGTGTTTCTAGGATATATAATTTGAAGTTAATGAATTAACTAGCCTTTTTTATTTAAGTAGAAGTTAGAAATAAATAAAACACTTATGTTTGGTCCCTCCTAAAAGAAGATCATTTCCCAGAATATGTACATAATATGGAAAGATAAGTACGTGAATCTTAAAAATGATTTGATAACAAATTTGCAAATCTAAGGGGAAAAAGGCATTTAAAAGTTTGTTTGGACTTTGAAAACAGGAAGAGGATTTTGAGCAAAGAATATTAATAGGATCACAATATATGCTTCTGGATTACATTATAGAATCATAGAATGGTTTGGGTTGGATGGGACCTTAAAGATCATCAGGTTCCAAGCCCCCTGCCATTGGCAGGGATGTCTTCCACTAGATCAGGTTGCCCAAAGCCCCATCCAACCTGGCCTTGAACAATTCCAGAGATGGGGCATCCACAGCTTCTCTGGGCAGCCTGTTCCAGTGCATCACAACCCTCGTAGTACAGAATTTCTTCCTTACATCTAATCTAAATCTACTCTGTTTTAGTTTAAAGCCATTACTCCTTGTCCTATCACTACTCTCCCTGACGAAGAGTCCCTCGCCAGCTTTCCTGTAGGCCCGTCTCTAAGTACTGGAAGGCCACTATAAGGTCTCCCCGGAGCCTTCTCTTCTCCAGGCTGAACAACCCCCAACTCCCTCAGCCTCTCTTCATAGGAGAGGAGCTCCAGCCCTCTCATCATCCTCGCAGCCCTCCTCTGGACTCACTCTGACAGCTCCATGTCCTTCTTATGTTGGGGGCCCCAGAGCTGAACACAGTACTCCACGTGGGGTCTCACAAGAGTAGAGAAGAGGGGGGAGAATCACCTCCTTCAACCTGCTAGCTACACTTCTTTTGATGCAGCCCAGGATGCAATTGGCTTTCTGGGCTGCAAGTGCACAGTGGAGGCTCATGTTGAGCTTTTCATTATGTTATGTATGCACTGACAATGTATTTGTATACTGTATTTATCTCTTTCAGGCATATCTAGAGACTGAGAGAAAAAGTTGGGTTCTGGAGTGGCCTGGACAAGTAGTATTGTGTGTGTCTCAAATGTTCTGGACAAGTGAGGTACATGAAGTTCTTTGCAGTGGACCAGAGGTACTATATAATGCATAACTTTTTTTTAATTATTATTATTCATTTTTCATTTCAGCTGATGTATTTTGCCTAGTCAAATCTTCTCTGTCTACAATCAAAATAAAATTCGATAAAGCATCAGCATATGAGTTTGATATGCATGAACTTCTGTAAAGTGATTTATACCTTTGGTTCAGGTACTTGAATATTCTTGTTTAGAGCAAGCATGGATTAAAATGTAGCTTTGCAACATAAATATATAATTGTGATTGAGAGGAAAGTTGATGCAAAAAAATGATGATGTAAGAATACATAGGTTTAATAAGCAATCTTCATTAAAGTATTTAGTTACTGTGGAGAAGTCTGTCATACTAAAACTGCCATACTCAGCTTCATGATTACCTTTGTTTTTCCCAGGGTTTGAAGGATTACTGTAATACACTTCAGCTTCAACTTAATGATATCGTAGAGCTGGTAAGAGGAAAACTGTCAAAGCAAACAAGGACTACACTGGGTGCCTTGGTTACTATTGATGTTCACGCTAGAGATGTCCTCGTGGAAATGATTGAAAGTGGTACTTCTCTTTTAAAAAATATTTTTCTTTCTGTGTGTCTTTAATTCCTTAATACTGAGTTAATTAAAAATAGCTAGCCAATCTGATTTTGCTGCATAAAACACGTCAGTTTTAAGATGTGAGCATCAAATGTGTGCGAGTATTTGGATGTGAGTATAAACAATTATAATTTCAAAGTTGTTTTAAATTTAAATCTAATAGAAAATCCAGTTACCTAAAACTTCTTTTGCTTCTAATTATTTGTTTATCAGGTGTACAGAGTGAAACAGACTTTCAGTGGCTTGCACAACTACGGTATTACTGGGAGTCTGAGAACGTTCGTGTCTGCATCATTAATTGCAATGTAAAATATGCTTATGAATACCTTGGAAACTCACCGCGCCTTGTCATTACTCCTCTAACAGACAGGTGTTATCGCACCTTGGTATGATCTTCTATAATAAGTGGTACTAAATACCGCATTTACTGTAGTAAATTATTATTTCTTAAATAAAAATTTATTTCTTACACTGTTCATTACAGCCATACTTTTAGGGCTTTCAGTTGTTGTGAGACTGGTATTTCTGTTAAAAGGCAATTTTCAAATATCATAATTTCTATAGATTATTGAACATGAAATTGATCTGTAGTAACAAATCTGGACAGCCCACCACTATGACTTAAATATTAGTGGATTGTTCTGTTGTAGATATGTTTTTTAAAATACAGACAGAAAAACCTCCCTGCTTAGGTTTTATTGCTTTCTAGGCTACAAGAACACAAAATCAATTTCTGATGCCCTGTAGTTGCTAAATGAAATGGAGAAGGATCCACTTGTGATCATAGCATTCCTAAGACTAGTACAAGAGTTCGGCAACTTCTTAATCTCCCTGCTCCTGTTAGAGGTGTTTATCTTTGTACTGTTTTATCATCAACTAACCTGACAACTGAAAGTTACTATGCATACCAAAATGATATACTGTGAGGCCACCACCTGTCAAGCAAAAGCACTGAAGAAAAAAACAGAGGAAGAAAAAGCTGCAGCTGAGGACAGACTGTTGGGTGATTGCTGCCTCTGGAGAAGTGTCATCTCTTTATTATTTATTTATTTGTTAGAGACAGAACAGCAATTTATTTGGCTGGAATATGGTTTCAAATTTTACTAGGCACCATCCTCCTCCTGTTGTAAGACGGTAATTTTCATGCTGTGGAGACCTAATCACCAGCTCTGTATGGTTTAAGAAAGAATTATTCTGAAAAGGCCTGATGGATGCATATGGAGATATTTTTTTGTTCTCTTCATAGCTTCAGTTTTTGTGTTATGGTTCCGGCTGATGTTTGGTATATATTTGTCAGTACAGTAAGGTTCTGTACATTGGTGTGACAAAAGAGGGCGATGCAGCTGGTAGTCTGATTCTTTTTTTAGGCTCACAGACCTTGAATCTTGGAAGCCTAGCATCCTGGCAAATTTCCATATGGAATGGTCAATGGAATGCAAATGCAACAAAGGGGGATGGTGCGGGAAAGAAAAGGAAAACAGGAAAAAGTATATTAAAGGAGAAGTGGAGGTAGAAAAGAGTAGCAACTAAGTAATTGCTTCAAATTTGGTTTGAAAGATGTATCTAAATAAGAACTGAAAGACTGCTTCCAATACATTTTGAATAACTAATCATGGTCATGATGATAATGTATAAAACTAAACTCTCTTTTAGGGATAATTCAGTTCTCTTGTCTCTATTTCTAAGCTGTATGTAAATTTCATATTATTTTTAAATTTGTAAAATATATAAATGTACTTTTTATGTTAGTTTTATACAGTCATTTTATCTAATGCAATTTAATTTAACATTTTCATTCAGAATAATTTCATATGAATGAAGTACTAATAATTGCCATAAACTATTTCTGTTCCTTAGATCGGAGCTTTTTATTTAAACCTTGGTGGGGCCCCAGAGGGTCCGGCAGGGACAGGTAAAACAGAGACCACCAAAGATTTAGCTAAAGCTCTTGCTGTGCAGTGTGTTGTTTTCAACTGTTCTGATGGCCTCGATTACCTGGCAATGGGAAAGGTAAATAGAAATAAGTGCTAGCCTTTGTATTTTATTTATTAGGATGAAAATTGTAGGGTGCCCACTTTGCAGAGACACTTGAATAAATGAGTGTCACCTGTGGTTTGCTACTCTTGGACACAATATACTGGTCTCTACATATGTTTAATTTTCTGTGCATCATGAAATCCTATTAAGTCACTAATCAAAACACAAAAAGAAACAAGAGTTTGCCAGATCAGAAGCTTCTGATTTAGCTTTCTTTAGAACAAAGAAATGACTTTGATAGTTTCTCATAATATCACTGACTTTTGCTCTAAACAGGCTTAGATGTTATCATAATTGTATCTTTCATATAATTAAACTTCTAATATGATACTTTTAGTTTCTTTTGAATCCTTGAAACTTCTGTTAGAGATATTATTGCTGTCTTTCTTCATTTTACAGTTTTTCAAGGGTTTGGCTTCATCAGGTGCATGGGCATGTTTTGATGAATTCAATCGCATTGAACTGGAAGTATTGTCTGTTGTGGCACAGCAGATCCTTTGCATCCAGAGAGCCATACAGATAAGGCTAGAAACGTTTGTTTTTGAAGGAACTGAACTGAAGCTTAACCCCAACTGTTTTGTAGCTATCACTATGAATCCAGGTTATGCAGGACGTTCTGAACTTCCAGATAATCTGAAGGTAAAATAATAAAATACATGATTCTACTTAAAAATTATTTAAAAATAAATAAAAAAGACACGTCTATTGCTGGTATTATTTCAGATTTACTTCAGATTGTACCACCAATTTGTTTTGTGATTTGCACATACTAAACCTCTTTGCACATACTAAACCTCTTTTTTTCCTAAGAACTTTGTTATTTTTGAAGGAATTTAAACTTAACTTTTATTTTATTTTATTTTATTTTATTTTATTTTCCTCTGGTGTCTATTTCTGTTTTTCTTGCTTATTTTTCCAAGCCAAAGACTGCAATGATGTCACAAGTAAACTGGCAAGTGTCAAACTGTTAGTAAATTATAAGATTTAGATGCTAAATTTTTTTAAGATGGAGGAATGTATTGGAAGAATGCTTTAAGAAAGTATTTTTACGTAGCATTTGTTGTAGTCTTATTTAAAAGAGGTTTTAGTGAACTAAACTTCATACATGTAATGAGTTTGCTTGGATTACATGATTAAATAAAATATTAGAGATAATTGTTTTGACTGGATTAGCTGTTTCATTGTGGAGGCTTGGCTTTAACAAAGTAATCTGGAGCCTTTTGGAAGCGGTGCTACAGCGCACTGTTCCTTAAGACTCAACGTAGGACAGAATAGTAGCTGTACTATGAATGGTAATTTAAAGCAGACTTAACGTGGTGTGAAAAGTGTGTCTACTGCAGATTACTTCAGGAAAGGAAGTGCATTCTCTCATGCTCTCAACATCACTTACTGCTGTGTTGGATGTATCAGTGTAAGGGGCAAACTGCACTCTTGAGACAGTGGTGAGGGGAAAGAGCTGCAGAGAGTGTCTTTTCTGCATTGAATTGTACATCGAGATGGATCTTGATGGCAGTGTACTTACATTACCTTCCTAGCAAGTCATAAACTGTAGCTGCAAAAATGGGTGATTTTTCTGTTTCATTGGCTCTCAGTGTTTTGCACACTACTGCTTTCCAGTGTGACTGTGTAAATGATTCACAGCTTGTTTACGTAATCATATTAAGCAGTACTTCATTTAAAAAGCTGCTACTGTTTTCAAGTAGAAATGCTGTGGTGGGATGATCCATTACCCACAAAATTATCTAAAGATACTTCTTTGGGTATGTGTTTCAGGTTCTTTTCCGAACAGTAGCCATGATGGTTCCTAACTATGCTCTGATAGCAGAAATTTCTCTCTATTCATATGGATTTCTGAATGCAAAGTCACTATCAGTGAAGATAGTAATGACCTACAGGCTTTGTTCAGAACAGCTTTCCTCCCAGTATCACTACGACTATGGTATGCGAGCCGTTAAAGCTGTTTTGGTGGCTGCTGGGAATCTAAAATTGAAATTTCCAAAGGAAGATGAAGATGTATTGGTAAGTTCAGGGAATAATTCGTAGGGCATTTTACTGGTGCATGCAGTTCTGAGTTCTGAGGACAGTTCCACCACATCTTCATTGTCATGTCACTGATCCACTTTACTTAGTTTCCCTATTTGTGAAACAAAGATTATTGTCTTTTTTTTTTATTACTATTATCTGTTAAGTACATGCAACACTTTCCAGTGCTCTGCTGGTGATTGCACAGTTGTGCTTAACTGCTTATGAAAGGCACCATATAGTTAATAATCTTTATTACATATTGTTTTAATTTTTTCTAAAGAGTTTATTCTTTGTTTCTAATGAGAACAATAAAACATAATTGTTTTCTCTAGCTTCTTAGATCAATTAAGGATGTGAATGAGCCCAAATTTTTGTCATGTGATATACCTCTGTTCATGGGTATAACTAGTGATTTATTTCCTGGAATCAAACTTCCTGATGCAGACTACAATGTAAGTATACTTGTAACCTTTCATTGGTAATAATTATCAGTTTTGTTTGTTTGTTTTGTAACCAAGTGTAATTAATACAGTAGTTTGTGAGTTGTTGCAAGATACAGAAAAATGTGAATGTTTGCAATAGAACTTTGTACCACAGAAAATTCTTGGATCTGTTGAGAGTTCAATTCACATCTGAGTTCCCTTACATCCGGAAGGGCTGTGTAAGGCATCTTACAAATCAGAAACTGATCTGCAGATTTACCAGATTTCAGAGTCTGTGGCTGATTTCCTTCCTAATTTTTGGATGTAATTGATCCTAATCGTTGGATATATTTAAGTGAGATTAAGCTTTGTGCTTGCATTTTCTTGTGCTTATTGCAAAAAGTAAAGCACAGTTCCTTTGTAGGAAAATCACTGGGAAGAAGATGAACATGTTGGAAAAGACAAAATGGATTAACTTTTTAAAAATTTCCAGTAAATACTGGACTCCTGTCAAAAGTGTAGTATACTGACACACAGTGTTGGTTTCCTGATGATGATACGCCTTTCTCTCAAGATAAAATGCGTAGTTAACTCCTGTTCTGGCATAAGAAGAAGAGAAGTAATTTTTTTTTTTTTTCAGGGATGTTTGCTGTATTTTGATTAGTAATGTTTCAGTTATTAATTAATGTGAAAACCTTATCGATGATCATAAACTGTTCTGCTGTAGTCCAAGAGAGTAATTTAAGTAATATGGTGTAATGAATATTTACTTGTAATTTTACTAATGAATAAAATCTAATAAATACCCTTAATCTAGATTTATACATTTATAATTTGTAAACATGAGAATGTTTTTTTTTAAAAGGGGTAAAAAGGAAAAGAAAAGCCTGTAGCAAATGATAAGATTGTGATTCATTTTGATTTTAGGATTTTCTGGAATGTGCAAATGAATGTTGTAGTCGACATAATGTCCAACCTGTAAAAGCTTTCTTAGAGAAAATGATACAGACATATGAAATGATGATTGTTAGACACGGGTAAGATTCTCATTACTGTTTAACAAGCTGTGTTTGTTGTCATTTTGGCTTATACCATGGTGGTTATCTCTGTCACGTATAAAAGGTCTTAAGGGTGGCAAAATGTTTCTGTTTGCGTTGAAACAGTTGTTTACCAATACTGCTTTAACATACCAAAATTCTTGTGAATATAGTGTCTGGGTTTTGGCTGGGATAGACTTAATTTTCTTCATAGTGGCTGGTATGGTGCTGTGTTTTGGATTTAGGAAGAGAATAATGTTGATAACGCACCGATGTTTCAGCTGTTGCAGAGCAGTGCTTACACAGAGCCAAAGACTTTTCAGCTTCCCATACCACCCTGCCAGCAGGGAGGCTGGGGGTGCACAAGAAGCTGGGACAGGACAGAACCAGGACAGTTGACCCAAACTGACCAAAGGCATATTCCATACCATGTGGCGTCATGCTGAACAATAGAACTGGGGGCACTTGGCCAGGGGGGCTGCCATTGCTCAGGGACTGGCTGAACATCAGTCAGCTGGTAGTGGGCAATTGTGTTGTGCATTAGTTATCAGATCTCTGCCATTTTATTCCTAGCTTTTATTACTGAGTAGCAAACTGTGTGAGACAATGTGTACAATATATTGGTCTTATGATAGTTAATATTCAGCTTATCAATTAATCTTTTCCGTGTGACATCTTTATAGTTGCATCCCTCCACTGGATGACCAACAAAGTTATTTTGAAAGGTGGCTGAAGGTAGTTTGACATTTTTTCGTGTGTGTAGTACACATTCCTGCTGCTTGTCTTCCAGAACACTGTTATAAACTGTCTAGAACTGAAAAGAAACCAGAAAGTAATCTTTGATTCTGTGAATAAGTGAAATTAGGTAGCAGATCTATGTTTTAGAGGACAACTTGTGTACAGTGGCTGTGCTGTCAGGTTTGCATGTGCAAATGAACTGTTTTTGCCTAAATGATGTTTTGTATGTGCAAACCAGATTTGCTGCTCGGAGTTGTAAAAATCAGGCAGATACACAATATAAGCTTTCAAGTTAATGCATGATTTTGAATGCAGCTCCTTTAAAATATTTTTAATTTTCTCTAGATATGAGGGCCAGATCTACCAAAATGCTTAAGTGTATGAATGATGTTGTTGGCCTTCATGTGGTCTGTAAAAGTCAAAATTGCAAGACAGTTCTATTAGCAGCTTTGTTTCTTTTTTTTTTCTTTTTTTTTTTTTTTCCTTCCATCTAACAGCTTTATGCTGGTAGGGGAATCTTTTTCTGGGAAGACCAAAGTTCTACATGTGTTGGCGGACACACTGTCTCTTATGAAAGAGCGTGGTTATGGTGAAGAAGAAAGAGTAATTTTTAGAACTGTGAATCCAAAATCAATCACTATGGGTCAGCTTTTTGGGCAGTTTGATGTGGTATCTCATGAGGTAATGTATGTTATAAAACTAGTGTGTAGTAATTGCCTGTCTTTATCTGTTTCTTTCTGTCACCTGCTGTGGTTTTCATGGCACTTGAATGAGTGTACTTGTTTAACTACATTCTAACTTCAGGTTAACTCATGGTGTTAATGCACAGCTGTTTCCAGGGTCAGTAAAGGCTTCTGCTTCTGACTATTAAGTTCCACTTCCAGACAGCACTTTTTTCATCCCTTCTCTGGACTCCAGTGTTTATAGGGGTGTATTGTAAATAACATTACAGGTTGGCTGGTTTTAAGAAAAATAAGCAAACATACCCGTGTGGGTTCAAGGACTAGGAGCTAATAATGCTGTGTGGTTTTTCTACTTTGTAGTATTTTTAGTGCTTTTTTTTTTTTAACTTTTCCCATATATGTCAGCCCTCCTTGATTCTTGATAGTAAACAGATAAATTTGTGGTTTTGTCACTTTAAAGTTGGCTGGTTTCAAATTAGTGTTGAAAATAAATGCAGCAGTGTGTGTGTTGAAGTTATGTAGGTTTAAATATGTAAAATAAGCAATACCATTATGAGGGTTATTGTCCTAATATAGCTCTATATATGCTAGGGATACATACCAAACTTAACTGGATTCATTCCTCTGTTGATTCTGAACCAGTGTAATCAAAAGTGCCAAAACTATCTAGAAAAACTCACAAACTCATGAGTCCCCAAGTGTAAAACTTAGGTTTGGAGAAGAAAGAATATAAAGAAGTGAGTGTGAAATAGTGAAGTTTAGGATGACTCTGGGAAGAAGCATGTGCAAGACTGAGAAGAAACACTTCTGAGTTTCTATAAAATGAATTGCCTGTCTTCTGATTGTTTAAAAAAAAATTTATTTTTAAAGGCAAAAGACCACTGTCTCTTTAAATTTGCTGATGTTGCATGGCCCTTTGTAAAACTGCAAAGCTGTGTTCTGCTCTCTGCAGAGCAAGATAAGAATAGTTAAAAGAGAAGAATAATGAAAAGGAAATAAATATTATACTTTTTCAGATCAATTAAAATGGTCTTTGGTCAATACTTATTAATGGGATTACTGGTAGTTTAAATTGAAATATGTATAGTATGTCTTTTTACCTTTCTTTCCTACATTCTCCCCCTCTAGTGGACAGATGGTATAATTGCTAATACTTTCAGAGAATTTGCATTATCTGAGACTCCTGAACGCAAATGGGTTATCTTTGATGGCCCAATTGATACTCTGTGGATAGAAAGCATGAACACAGTTCTGGATGACAACAAAAAGGTATCAGTGCAAATAAATGCCTAGATAAAATGATATGACATTTTGAAAATACTCTTCTACTTACAAAATCACAAAAGCAAACAGCAAAACTTGGCATTTGAAAAGAGCAAGTGCAAGGTGCCTTTGGGAACAAGTTGTAAGTTTTGTGGTTGTTATTGTTTGTTTGTTTGTTTTCTTTTTTTCTTGACTGGAATCATAATCATAGAATCAACTTGTAAGATATTTAATGTATAGTATTCCCTTAATATCAGATGTTTGTAATGAAAATGAACAATTCAATTTTAAATTCAAAAAATGACATTTAATTACAATTAATGTAAAGTCCACAGTTTCAAAACTTGTCATTAATTGTAAGTGCCTAAGTTTCTGCAATCCCAACTGAAGACAAAAAGGGTTGTATTTTCAAAATTAACTTCTGAAGTTAAAGTTTTAACCATACAATGCTTCTGAAAATGGGCCTTAGGAATCTCAAAGTGTATATAAAAATTACAGACAACATTTTGAGTTTAAATTTTGGATAATTTGTGAAAATACTCAATTTGGACTATTGTTCTTGTAAGCAGGAAAGGTGGGTCTCCAACTGGAATGCTTCATTATTAGTAACAAGAGCAGCAGATATCCTTTCTCCTTTCTGCTTGCTGCCTTTTCTTTATCCTGTCATATGTAGGGTTGATAGTTACTAGTAATGAACCTACTGGTAGGATAATGTGGAGTACTATGGTTTAAGTGAAGAATTTAGCTAAAGCTTGTAAACTACTAGTTATTGTTCCAAATTACTGAACATTTTATGTGGTTGGCCTTGTTTTTCATTATACTTGGATTTGCTGATTCACATGTAGAACTCTAATGTGATAGGAAGGGAAGTTGACAACTAAATGTTTGTTTGTTTGTTTTGTAATCTTCCTTGTGATTTTTTTCTTAATTGAAGCTTTGTTTGATGAGTGGGGAAATAATCCAAATGTCCCTTCAGATGAGTCTAATTTTTGAAACAATGGACCTTTCCCAGGCATCAGTAAGTTTTGTATTTAATCAAAATATAAAACAAAGTTCAACAGATTAAATATATAATAAAGTGAGTTTACAATTCTTCCTTAGCCTGCTACCGTCAGTCGCTGTGGCATGATTTATTTGGAACCTTCACAGCTGGGCTGGACACCACTCGTTACCTCTTGGTTAAGTAAACTGCCTGAACCTCTTAACTTAGAGGAACATCAAGAACTTCTGCGAGGACTTTTTGATTGGTTAATACCACCAGCATTACAAGTCCGTCAGAAACAGTGCAAGGTATTCTTTGTATTTTTTTCCTGCAGTAGTTAGGTATCCACCTCCATACTTGTTACACTTGGGTACAGAGGGGCTGTTCTCTCATGACAAGGCTAATTACAGTGCCTATGCAGCAGCCTCCTGTTGTTCTGGGAAGGGCAACTTTTGTGTCCAGTTCGAAAATTTAGAACAAGAACTTTAGGTAAGTTGATCATAGTTTTTATCCTGTTCTTTTCAAAAATGAATTAATGAAAGTCATCCCTTTTTTATGTTTTTGGTGGTGTTTTTTTGTATGTGTATGTGTTTTGTTTTGTTCTGTTTTTTCCTTTAAAGATACTGTGTTGAATAGGGAAAGCACTTCTTTAAGTTTTAGGGAAACATGCACGTAGTTTTTTTGCAAACTGTGCAATATAGCGCATGGGTTTTTGCTCGTTCATTGTTGTAGTTGTTTCTGTGTGTTTTCTTTTCGTTTTAAGATATATGATTGTAGGTGGTCACATGGTAGCCATGAACATGGTTAACAACCTGTATGTTGTTACATTTCAATGGTAGAGGGTAGTAAATGATCTTTTGAATGAAAATCAGTGTAAACCTTGCCTTCAAGTATTAGTTCTGAATTAGTAATTATTTAATTACTTCAGTATTTTGACTCCAAAAGGTAAGCTAACTTAACTCATAAAGTATAATACCCCTCCTTTTGTATCTCTTAGGAACTGGTACCTACAAGCAATAGCAATACTGTAGTAGCTCTTACACGGCTTTTCGAAATGTTGATTTGTCAAACTGTACAAGAAGATCCCACCAACAAAAACATCCGTGTGTGGATTATGGTTGGTTTTTTTTTTTTTATTTTACAACATGTTGTAAAATGTGTATCTGTTTCTGCGTATGCCTGTCTTCAAAACTAATTGGACTAATGAAAACAACTTAGTTTGGGAGTAAAAGCCATGAGAAACAACTTTGCTTCTTCGTTGTTTCCTCCCCACAAACTTTGGAAGTGCCCAGATGTGACAGTAGTATTACATGTAACAAATATGATAAATATTTTACTATTTTTCCATTTGACTAGGATAACCACTGTTTTTATTAGATGTGCTTTTAGAATAACCGAGTAATTAGCTAAAGCCAAGTGTCTGGTTTCCCTTAAGGGAAGTACAAGTGTTCATATGATATTGATTGACTTGTTTGAGCAAAATTTCCTCAGGAAGAGTGTTTTCTAAGAGTTACATTAGATGGATCTTCTGTCTCACCTTGTATGGCTGTTCTTACGATAAACTGGGAAAAAAAAAAAAAAAAACACGTAGAAGTCTGTATTTAAGATTGAATTTGAAAATTCCTAGATCCTGGTTTGCAATTAGAGAATCCCCAGGACCACATCTGAGCTATTCTCAGGCTTTGTCATGTGAGAGAATAGTTTAGTCTGTGGCCTCTTTTTTTTCGTCATATATATCCTTGAATAAAGTTTTAGTTTGCTCTGTCATTAATGAGATTTCTAGATCTCTTTAGATCACGTTTATTCAAGGGCAACCTGTAACACCTATATGCTTAAATACTTTTCAGAGTTATGTTTGTTAATCAGACTATACAATGTTCAGATTATATGTCAGCTTTTTAGGCAGTTGCTCATCTTTTTGCCCTTGCAGGGTTGCTTTGCTTTTGCCACAGTCTGGTCCATTGGTGCAACTTGTGATGGTGACAGCAGAATCATTTTTGATACTTTCTTGAGGGAAATTTTGGCTGGGAAATCTGGAATAAATCCTGTACCAAAGGTCGTGGGAAAATGGGAATGTCCCTTTGAAGAGAAAGGCTTGGTCTATGACTACATGTATGAGGTATGATTGCTTGCTTCTATGTTGATTGAAGTAGATTCTTACAGTCTGCATGAAGGGAAAATAGAGCTAGATGGGTATTTTAACTTTACAAAGATTGTTGGATGTTGCAGAGTGTTGGTGTTGAATTAAATCCCATAGTGCATACTTCATTTATTATTCTTTTTAAAATACTAATGTGGTGACCAAATTTTTTAGAAAATACCAAGCTGTGTACATCAGTTATGGTTCTTTTCTAACTAAAGCTAAGCTGACAGACTCAAGTCTGGTTTTGTATAGAAGGAAAGATGTTGACTTTCTAGAAGGAAAGCAGGATATTGAGTCCATAGGCAACTTGTTTATATTACAGTTTTGTTTACGTATCCACTGGAAATGTTAGATTCTACTTGCTGTTTTAAAGTTAGGCATATATTCTTCTGTTGTGTGTGCTTTTTTGTTTTGTTTTGTTTTTGTTTTGTTTTGTTTTCCTGACCCAAACCCTTAATTTTACATCTGTATTTTTTCCTAGCTGAAAGGCAGGGGATGTTGGGTTCACTGGAATGGATTTATTAAAAATATTAATTACAGTGATAAAAATGTGAAGATTCAAGATATCATAGTCCCAACAATGGATACAGTTCGATATACCTATTTGATGGAACTGTTCATTACCCATGGAAAGTAAGTTTCTTCAGTACAAATTTCTGAACGATTTGTCATAGGGAGAAACATCTTTTACTCTCTCCATTGACTTCATGTTTTTATCAAGCCCTCAAGTTTATTTGGCCTGTTAAAAATAGGTATTTATTACAAAGAATGCAATTTGTTGTCTTAAAGTCTGGGTTTGGTTTGGTTTGTTTGTTTTTTAATGAAGTCCTGTTATAATTCTGTTGTGTTTTTTTTTTATGCTCATTCTGTGTTTTTCTGATGATGCTGTTACAACAGCTTGAGGAATTTTTGTACCCCCTTTATTCGTTGTTCCTGAAATATATATTTATTCTTCGATTAATCATAAGTTAAAATCAGTTATATTAGCCATATATATAATATAAAAGAACAAAACATAATAATTTCAGGTTGAATTTCAAGGCTGAAAATTTTATGAAGTTTAAATTGTTGAAAGACCTATCAGGAGAAATTTAACTTCCCCACATGTCCATATATACTCCAAAGCCAGTAGAATGAGAGAATGAGAAATGTCTCTTTCACTTTGACCCCTTTGTCAGTGAGAGCAAGCTAAAATTATAAGGGGGTTATATGAATATGTATTTTAAAATATTATAGTTTCTTCTTTTTTTAAGGCATTTAATTTTTTTAGAGCTAGGAGAAGTTAGAAAAGCCTTTGTCTTCTAGTTGCAACTAATAAGTAGTTGTTTAGATTTCTGCAGTCCATGCTTGCTTGCTTGCTTGCTTTTTTTCTTTCTTGAAGACCGCTGCTTTTAGTGGGACCAACAGGTACTGGGAAATCTGTATATATCAAGGACAAGTTAATGAACAACTTGGAGAAGGAGCGCTATTTTCCCTTCTTCATTAATTTTTCAGCTCGAACCAGTGCCAATCAAACCCAGGTTGGTAGAACAGAGAATTTTTGTTTCAAAAATATGATCTATATGAATATTTAATCAATGCATATTCCTGTCTGCATTGTAGAACATTATTATGGCCAGGCTGGACAAGAGGCGTAAAGGAGTCTTTGGCCCTCCAGTGGGAAAAAAATGCATTATTTTTGTAGATGATATGAATATGCCTGCTTTGGAGAAGTATGGTGCACAGCCTCCTATAGAACTTTTAAGACAGTTCTTTGACCATGGAATTTGGTAATTATTTGAAATACAACTGAAACTTTCAAGTTGCTGCATTTGCTGATATATTTATTCACTTGAATTTTATTTTCAAAACTTTCTTAAAATGCTTTGTAAATTTTATGATAGCTTTGGTTTGTATGAAAAATTATTATTTAAAGTTGAAGCAACTTTTATGTTGCTCTTTAAGTAACTTTTCAATATAGGAAATTGATAATCTGGTTCATTTTGTGTTTTTTTTCTTTTCTTTGCAAGAGTTGTTGCTGAACTTCAGTATTTTTATATCATTCTTTTACACTTTCATTTTTCTATGTCAGCATTTCTCTTTGTTTTTATTTTTTTTCAGTGCAGTTCCTCATTTCTTTCTCTTCTCTTCCTCCTCGTCACAATGAATTGACAGACCTATTTTTTAGAATGCAATTATGTGTAACATTTGATTTTACTCAATGCGTTGTTTTTTACTGTTATCCAAAATTCTGTTAGTCATTAGAATATTTTTAATTAACATATTAATGTTTTAAAAATAATGTTGAAATCAGAGCTGGTAGTAGGCATGAAGAGAAACAAGCTAAATGTCTTCCTAGCTTTTGAGTTTTTTTTGGCTCTGCTTTGATTGGAAGATTCAGCAAGGTGGTCTCCTTGCTTCTCCAACAATTCCATCCTGAATTATTCCATGATTCCAGGCACTTCTTGAATACTGTTGCTTTTGTGATTTCAGGCACTGCTCAAATGTCTGTTATTCTTGAATAGAGAGAATGTTTATGTTGCCACATTACAGTTTTAAATATTTGTTTCAAAATTTCATATCAGGTTTTATTTAACCCTTATTAAACAAATAATCTTTCTTTCAGGCCAGCATGATGTGTTAAGATGAACTGGGGCATAATTAGTTACAAGACTAGTTTTTTGTTTTAGATTTTTTTTTAATTATCTTTTTATACATATGTACATATGTTATGCGTGCAGAGAGCATTCTGTAGTACAGATGCATCTAACCTGTAACAAATGTGTTATATCTGTAATTAAATGTTGCATTGCAATTTATTTTTGAAGGTATGACTTAAAGGATACATCTAAAATTACACTCATTGATATACAGTTACTTGCTGCTATGGGGCCTCCAGGCGGTGGGAGGAATCCTGTTACTCCTCGATTTTTGCGACACTTCAACATTTGCACTATTAATTCTTTTAGTGATGAAACAATGGTCCGCATCTTTTCTACTGTAGTAGCTTTCTACCTGCGGACTCAGGAATTTCCTTCTGAGTTCTTCACAATTGGAAATCAAATTGTCACTGCCACTTTAGAGGTAAGAGGCAAATACCTTAATGGAAGTTTCCTTTAATTTGTTCAGTAAAATTCCGCAAGGTCTATAATAATTTCATTGGTGAAATAGAGATTTTAGATATTTTGTTCCTTGTTATTTTTAACATACAGCCTCATATACCTTGATAAAATTATCTTCGCTTTATGGCTTCAGTAACCTTCTTATTCTAGGAAAACTCTCTTTCAATGTATGTTAATATGGGATTCATGGTACCTATCCACATACTTCAGGTAGGTCAGATTGCAGTCTCTTTGGGGTTAGACAGACACAAGAAGCTAGCTCATGCAAAGGCGAAATTAAAATATCAGTTGCAACACTCCCCAGATCCCTTGTTTGAGAGACTAAGATTGAAGAAATCAGCCTCTCCACTTCCCTCTTTCCTCTCCCAGTTGTTATGCTAATTATAGACACATCACAGCAGAATAAGGAAGCTAATGTGGACATGCAGCTTTGTAGACTCTGACTGCAGTATGACAAAAGATGTCACAGAAACATTGTGAAACTGAAAGCCATCAGACCCAACTGTATAAATCTTTTTTTTTGAAATTCCACGTTACAGATTTTGGCAAGTGTCGTCTTTGCAATGTACCACACGTGCAAAAAAGGAATGGCAATTTGTGACATCTTTGCAAAGAAGCATCATGTTAGTGACATAACATCAAAGTATAGCTTTGGCTTATTATGTAGCAAAAAAAAAAATATATCTATTGGCTACCATAAATATTCATCATTGAGATGCATCAGGTAGCTAATATTTGACTAATGAGGAATTCTGACAGAAAATCCAATGAGCTCCACCTCGTTCCAAGGACTTGCGGAGCTGGTATTTTAGAGCTTCTGTCAGATAATACATTCAATGTGTGAATGATGAGGCTGACTGACTACTGCCACTAGAAATCTCTTCGTAGGTTCAGTTTATCCTTCTAAAAAAAAAAAAAGGGAAGTAATTTGCAAGAAAGTTTTGCTCCTTTAAGCAGAAAAAAATAGTAGCAGCCCAATACAAGCTACTGTATACAGTGGTTTGAATGTATTTGACTATATATGCTATTTAAACTGTTTTTAAATTTTTGTCAGGATACTTCTTTTACCAGTTTTAGAGTGTTGTCTTTTAATGCAGTCATGCAGCTATTTCTCATCAGGCTGCATAAGGGTTTGTTTATACTGTCAGACTCTTATACATTTGCCTGCTAGATAGAGAATCTATTCTAGCATGGATTTGCATCCTAGTAAGCAGTACCTTCTGACTCCTAGGATTAAAGTATAATGGAAGAGCTGGGCTTTGGATATGGGACAACAGGTGAAATAAATGTGTAGTCAGTACTGTGGATACAGTAAGACTGTGAAACTTGATTTTTGTTTTACTGTTTACAAGTTTAATGTTTGATAATTTTCTTCACATGTGAGTACAGAGAGACAGTGTCCTCTGCTGACATTCACTTCAGCATGTTACATATGTTCAATGTCATGACAAATGACACTATTTCCATCATACAACACGAGCTATTGACAACTGATGCATTCAAAATTACAGTAAAACATAGTCAAAAGATACTCTTCTTAATCTGACTATTCATTCAGCATTTTTATGGATTTTCTTTTTGTTCTTGAGTAATTTGTAGGTATACAAACAAATAGATTCAAACAACTGAAAATCTAGGAAATTAGCATTACATAACATTCATTCCTTTACTTGAAGGAGGACATTCATATAATTAAAGGAAGTCAAGAGATCTGAGTGGTATTCCTGGTCCTAAAATAGATTTCTTTACATGTGTTACAGTTATGTAATTTATGCAATTATTTGCAAATTTAGATTAACAGTGCATATATGTTCCAGAGCTGCATGAGAAGAATTTGATATATTCACAGGACTTTGAGATCTTTAGACATTATTAGGATTTCTTAACTGTGTGAAATGGTTTCCTTAGAAAAATACAATTTTGGAAGACATTTTAAAAGATTTATTATAATAATATAGTCAGTGTTAATGTCTTGTTGATTTTGTTCTTTTTTGTTTGTTTGTTTTTATTGTCTTTAGGTGTATAAGAAAGCTATCAAAAACCTTTTGCCCACACCAGCCAAATCTCATTATACGTTCAACCTGCGTGACTTTTCACGTGTTATCCATGGCTGCTTGCTCATTAAGAGAAGTTCGGTTGAAAGCAAACATACAATGATTCGTTTGTTTGTACATGAGGTATTTCGTGTCTTCTATGACCGTCTAGTGGAAGACAATGATAGAGCGTGGTTGTTCAATTTAATGAAAGATATTGTGAAAGAACATTTCAAAGAAGCATTTGATGCAGTTTTTGCGCATCTGAGGCAAGAAAATACACCTGTGAGTATCTCATTTAAGCTGTTGCAAAATCATAGCTTTTGTTATAAATTTGGGACTAGAAAGTCACAAGTGAAATTTTGGATTAAATATGCTTGAAAATTGGAGCTGAATTTGGCCAAATGGTTTCTTTGAAAAAAAAGAGTAAAAGTGTTTGGAAGGCTTTGACTGTTGTATATAAACTTCCTTTCCAAAATAGTATTTCATTTAAAATGTGGGTAAACTTCTCCATAAAACAATTTGTGTATCAAAAATTCAAAAAAAAAAAAGTATATTGTTTAATATGGGAAATACAGAATTTTGATGTGGGTGTTGTTTGTGAGTTAAAATGTTTCAGAGCGCTTGTTCTGCTGTCTTGAGTATTTGTCTAAATTCTTCTTTCTTACCTAAAATTCCAACTGAGGAATATTAACATTAAGCATAACTTCATGACTTGTTGCATATTTACCATAGGTAACAGAAGAAAACATTAGAAGCTTGTTTTTTGGTGACTACGTGAATCCAGAACTTGAGGGAGATGAAAGGCTTTATGTTGAAATTCCAAGCATTCAGCTGTTCGGTGATGTTGTAGAGCAGTGTCTGGATGAATATAATCAAACCCATAAAACAAGAATGAACCTTGTTGTTTTCAGGTGCATACAAGCTGTATTATTATAATACAAAGAGTTCTAAGCAGTAGTTGCTAATTCAGAACATCCAGTTTTGCAGGTTGCGTTTTTTATGTTTCATCCCCTTTATGTGTCTGTACAAGTGTTCCTGGTGTTGCACTTTTTTTGGATGGAAATGAATTGATTTTTCTCTTCTGTCTCTGCATTTTTCTATCAGAGAGTAAATAATGAGAGGTTTTTCTTCTGAGGGACTCTTTGAATGTATTCTTCAGCTGTTACAGAAGCATTGTGCACCAAATCTGGTGGGTGCTTGACTTCTGCTAGGCTTCTGTTACCAGTGAAGATCGATGTCAGTTTAGCTTGCATCCACTGGACTTTCATTTCACCAAGGACAAAGGTTCTAGGGTTGTGAGGTGCAGAGTGAGATATAGCACAGTCTGTTAATGTGCGGCACAACCATGCTTCACCTGGGGTTACATACCCAGCTTGGTACTGCAGCTTATCCTGTGAAATTTTAGACTCTGCAGGCTGCTGTTATTCCCTTGTATGATGATCAGGCAGAGCTACAACTGAGATTAGGAGGACATACCTCCATCCTCCTTCCTATTGCTAGAGATTACTGCCTCTTCATATTTGCCAGTGTAATTTGACAAGTAGATGATTTGTGAAGATGACTAGAGTTAGTTTACACACTTCTAATAGCAGTTTATTTAATCTAGGTCATTTTGACAAACTGGATTTGTAAGTACCTGTATATACAACTGTACTGGGAACGTGAAGAGCTGGCAGCCTCAGATCAAAGGCCTCTTCCTGAGTGTAGAAGCAATATTCCAGTTACCTCATTGAAGGGCAGCCAGGAGGAAGGAGAAGCATGTCTGACTGTAGCCTTAGAGACCAATCTCACAGATAACATCCTGATTTGACTCTGTTATTTTTCTAACCAATCAAAATAAACAAGATTTCTTTGAAATGCTTTAACTATTTTTAAGACCACTTTGAACTGCTGCTCAGTTTACCTTAACTACCCAATGCCCTGTGCTTAAGCAAGGTCTCCTGTAGACCTTGCTGCATATTCCAAAATAAACTATGGTTGTGTTTTCACGATAGGTAGAGCTGTCAGTGATGTGCAGATACTGCTTTCTGAAGATGTTGTTCCCTTCTCTATTTCACATATAAGTTATAAAACACATGGTTTTGATTTTATTTTGTCATGGTGCATACCACTCCCTTTCTCCCCCTCCATGTGCCTTCAGAAATTTGTTTTGGAGATGGTACTTCTGTACGTGTTTCACAGATTTATTGGTGCACAGATGAGTATGTATTTCTGCCATTCCGGTAATTATCACATTTCATATTTAGGTATCTATTGGAACATTTGTCTCGTATAAGCCGTGTTCTGAAGCAGTCAGGGGGTAATGCTTTGTTGGTTGGAATGGGAGGAAGTGGACGTCAGTCTTTGACTCGTCTAGCAGCATTCATGGCAAAAATGTGTGTTTTTCAACCAGAGATTTCAAAAACCTATGGCACAAATGAGTGGAGAGAAGACCTGAAAGTGAGTATTAATAACCTGTTTGCATTTTGACTTAATTTTGAGGAAGGATGTTTCAGAGTACACAATATTTTAACTGTCTTGCATTTTTAGAGTCTCCTGAAGAACACAGGTGTAAAGGGCTTGAAAACTGTATTTATCATCACAGATACACAAATTAAAGAAGAAAGTTTTTTAGAAGACATTGACAGTGTCCTCAACACTGGGGAGGTACCCAATCTTTTTGCAGCAGATGAAAAACAGGAAATTATAGAGGTATCTTTACCAATTCTCTTATTCTCTATTATCTGCCTTTCAAGCTATTTTGTCAGTTCGGTATGAAGTATGCCATACTTCAAAGTGGCTTTTGGATATATGCACTTAATTTTGTGAGTTTGAGACTTTTAGATAAATCAGCTAGTTATTACTAAACTGGAATAGCTTATGCTTTAATTCTGACCTCATTACAAGCTTTAATTCTGACCTCACAGTCTCTTCACAAACACATTAAATTGTACATAATTGTACATATATACTTTGTTCACAAATATGCTGGGGCCATAGTTATTTTTTGCATTCTATTGTGCAGAAGAAGAATGTACATCAGAATGTTTTCATTGATCCATTAAGGACAAAGACATATTTTAAGAGAAGACAGCCTGCCTTCGTCAGTAGACTCTTGCGGTCTAGGACACTAGGGCATTGTTAGACAGCATTTCATAGTCTTGATGCTTTTGATCAGAGAGAATATGGGGGAGGGTGCTCCGTGAAATTAAGCTCAGAAGTAAAGATGCAAGGTACTTAGAATTTTTTTTAATTGCCCAACTTAAATCATGCTTAGAATTTTCAAAAGAGCAAAATAGGTTGGGAAGGAGGGGCATCAATCTCTGTATACCTCAAGTTGAGTAGTTGATGTTAGCTAACAGTATTTGGACCTGTATTTATGTTGTGCTGACTTCATATCTCTGTGGTGTGTTTACTAAAGAATTAGCTAGGTATATTTTTAGTTGTTGTTCAAAGTGGTTCGTAGTACACACACGAATGTTCTTTATTGAAATAGTGGTATCACTCGCTATATGTTACTCAATTGTTCTTTCTTGAGCTTAAGTTATGGAGGATGTTGACGTCAGCATTCCATGTATTTTGCAAAGAAATTAGATCATAATTCTAATCATATTTCACAATTACTGTTTCAGTTTTGCCAGCTATTTAACAACAATATTAAGATAATGTGTCTCTTTTACAATTTTACAGTTTGTACAAACATATTCAGTTGGTGTATGCTAGAACTTGGTAGCTATCTGTAATATGCCAATTGGGACGAAGTTACTTGTTACTCATTTAAGTCTGCTTCATCAAAATATTTCCACTTTTACTCTATTGCTACTAATCTAATTTTTGTCATTCATTTTAGTTGCAGGATTAGGTAAAGTATACATGCTTTTGTGGAGGAATAATTTGAGTTTTAGAGATTTATAGTCAAGCCAAAGTGTTCAATGGATTGTTAATTGAAGATAATACTTTTATGAAGTAGTCTTTAGTTTCAAATTCTTTTTTTTTTTTAAGAGAGAGAGATTTTTTTTGTAAATAAATGAATAGAATATGTTTGAAACTTGAATATTCCTCTCCAGTTAGGTAAATACAACATGTTTTAATGTAATATTAATGTTGAAAATATTCTTAGTTAATGTCTTGAAGTGTTCTTTAGGGAACTTATATAGCATTTAAAATGTAGATGAGAAAAACATTTGTTTTTGTGTAATGAGAGTAATAATTTGCCTCATCTGTTTGTATGTCCTAAATCTCTTTGAGTGACTGAAGATTGGTTGTAATTAAGCCTGATTTTATTTATTTATCACCAGAAGACACCGGATCTTTATTTCATGAGTGAGCTAAGCTCCAATTTTCATTTTCCAAATGTGTCTTAGCCATCTGTCTTATCCTAATATGTCTTGTTCATCTGGAACTCATCTTGGAATCTATTTTTATTTTTTTTTAATTTTTGTTCTGATGTATTCTCAATTGTTCAAAGCAACAGGTGATCTTTTCTAGAATGATTTGTCAGGGTCACAGATTTATAGTAAATGTACTATTTACTCATATTTACATACTGATAAACATTTACGGTATTTACTTATTTACTTATTCTCAACTAGTATTTACTAATTGTTCTTTTTTCTAGTTTATTCTACTGATTTCATTTATCAATAAAAATTTTAATTTCACGGTGATGCTATCATTAACAGGATTGTTAAAGGATTTCAGAAGTGCTTAATGAGAAACTATATAACAGCTTTTACCCTATATATCATTCCCAAGGGTGTTCGTGCACTAGCTCAGGCTGGCAGTAAGCATGAAGAACTCAGTCCCTTGGCCTTATTTGCATTTTTTGTGAACTGCTGCAAAGAAAATCTCCATATTGTGGTAGCGTTCAGCCCAATTGGAGATGCTTTCCGCAGTCGTCTGAGACAGTTCCCCTCACTCATCAACTGCTGTACAATTGATTGGTTCCAGGTATGTGAAAATGTTTGTTTTTTTTGTCAGCGAGCTATTTCATTTTGTTAACAATCTCTGTATTTTCATGTCGTATTACATTTTCCCTTTTTATGTGGTATAGAATTACTCTGTTTTTCAAAATTTTGAAAGAGAGTAGGCATTTTTGGTAATATTTTGGGAGCTCTTTGGTGTGCAGTTTCAATATTTCTTCAACTAAACAAATTCACATTTTGTTGCTACAAATCTTACATTTCTAAAGTAGTGAGTAGCCTCAGTTTGGTGATGGTAATTTGTCATTTTATTGCATAATGTGTATGTTTTAAAGGACTAGAGAAAAAAATTTCAATGTGATTGTAAAATGGTCATAATTTCTGCTCTCTGTTAATGAAAAACAAGTTCTGTTGAAATACTATAAGTAAGTCTTTTATAGCAGAATAAAACTTGGAAGATTACTGTAACTAATGATCCTTGATACAAAAGAAATGTTATTCTGAATTAAAGTGCAGTTAGCTTTATAGGTTGGTCAGGTGCTGAGGTCAATTAATTCATCTGCCGAAGGATAACATAGATGCAGAAATGTTTGGATAGAATGATAATATGCAGCTGTTAACTAGAAGATCATCCAGGAGTCACCAGCACAGATTGTGTGGGTAGTGACCTTGCTTCCCGATGTAACCCTTATATCAGGTCATTGTTCTTGAGACATAGTTGGGACTAGTGTGTCTCATACTGGTATTTCAAATGGTAAAAAAATCTTTTTAAACTATGAAGACTGCTAACAGCTAAATTTTACACATTCTTCTCTCCTCACTTCTCCGTCAGCCATGGCCTGAAGATGCCCTTGAGCGTGTGGCTAATAAGTTCTTAGAAACACTTGAGCTCACAGACAGTGAGCGTCAGGAGGTTGTGCCTATCTGTCAGTATTTTCATACTTCAGTTTTATCACTTTCTTCAAGGTCAGTCTGTTTCTTTTAAAAACAACACATTAATTTCTAGAAATATTCAGAGGGAAAAGATTATGCTAATGAAAAGAGTAAAATGAACAACAGAGAACTCAAAAATTGATTTATTAGGGGTAAGAAACAACAAGATAATAGGTGACTGAGTTTCATTACTACTCATTTCTGTCTTATAAGTTAATGTATAAGCTCTGTCTGCCTAAAATATATTATATAAAAATTGTGGAAACCATTAACTCCTGTTATTTGTCAAACGGTTCATTTGCATATCTTTTCTACCAATAGTAAGCTGAAAAAAAAAAAAGAAAACAAAATTTAAAGGTACTCTTTATTTGTAATAGGTTCTTTCAAACTCTCCGACGCCATAATTATGTTACTCCTACTTCTTATCTTGAACTTATCGCTGCCTTTCGGAAACTTCTGACTCAGAAACGAGACTCTGTCATGAGAGCCAAGAAGAAATACGTGAATGGACTAGATAAACTAGCTTTTGCTGAATCACAGGTGATTTGGGACAGAAGTGGAACTGAAAATACAAAGCAGTTGGCAGAAGCAGGTCTTTTGCCAGAGAGATGAGTCAAAAGCACTACTTGTGATCTTTGAATATGTGGAGGCTTAGAAATAGATTAAAATCCTTAAAATGGGGAGCAGCCTTAATTTTCTATTCCAAATCTGGTTAAAATTAAGAAATGATTTGCATTCTAGTTTGGGTTGTGTGAACAAAATATTTCTGGTTTTAAAAAATGTATATTCTAACGATGAGGGGCAGTATATTTCTGCAAATACAAAAGTGATCCATACTTTTTTTTATGTTATATTCTGTCTGTTACACCTAATAATTTGTATGATTAATCTCAAGCAAATTGTCTCACCATTCTGCTCAATCTTGAATGGTAAAAATATAATAAATTTGTTTTGCTTTTTCTTTCCTACATTCATAGATGTCATGTTAGAGGCCAAAGGCCTCTAAGCATACATTGCTAAGCAATATATGAACACAGCTTCCCTTTCCTAACTAGTTAGTTGACTGTAAGTGAATGTACTTCTTAAAATTAGAGGTTGTATACATGAGATAAAAATAATAGTCTCTGAAGTGTTTTGATTTGAATACAAACATTATTTCCTTCTATCAGTAAATCAGTCATTGGGTAAAATCTGGGTTTTAGATAAATTGTTGGAAATTATACTTCACAATTCAGAATCCTGCTTGATTCTTTTGCATACGTATAGGTTGGTGAGATGAAACAAGAACTAGTTCAGCTGCAGCCCAGACTGGAAGAGGCTAAATTGGATAATGCAAACATGATGAAGGTAGAGTTGTATATAACATTGCATTTTTACACAAGCATGTGCATATACATATGTGGTATCCATAATTTCGCCTTCATAGTAATTAGTTTTGAATGAGTAATCTAATCATACAATGTAGTTCAGTATCTCAGCTAACTGTTGACAAATTCTAAAGAATATGCCTATATATGTTTGCTGATAAGTGTCTTATAGAAAATAAGAGCTGAGTTTAGGTTTTTGAGCTTACTTCTTGTTTACTGGGGTTTGCAATATTGTAAAATTTGTTGCTATTTATGTTTATATCCTTTGATCTGGAAGAAAAATGTACTCTTTATCTAAAATGCAGGCTCTGGATATACAGTCCTTGCCTAAGCTCCATGCTAAAGGATGTTACAGAAACTTTCATGCTAATAGGGGTTAGACTGGGTTTCCCACAATCATTGACAAGCATTGTAGTTTTTCAGCATACGAGATAAACAGGGTAAGTTTTGCATGGTCTGTCTTTGCATGCACAGGGATTATACACTTGATTTTTAAAAGGATCCTAAAAAGGAGTAACTTAGAAATTTATTGGGATTTGGTAACCAATCTCTTAGGTGTATTTAAAAATTCTGACTTGAGAAAAGACACTTATCTGGTATGTTGCTGTTGCTTCACAAAAAAGCGAGATTTGAGTGACATTTTTGTGTACCTGCTTCTGATTTGTAAGTGTTTTTACAGATATGGTGGTATCTCTTCTATCTCCTCTTACAAACTGAGATTTCAGCTCCACCACTATCAGTGAAGAGCCTCTAAGAAAATGTCAGATGTCACTTCTGCAGAACTGAAGGAGAAGTACTTGGCTGAAGGGTTGACTTGTCCCTGAGAATAAAATACATTTCTGTAGTCAGTATTACAGACTGAAGCTATGAAAACTCACTATAAAAGCTAGTCATTTTTGAATTACAGCCTTATGCACAAACTTGTCTTGTTTCCTGAACTTCAAACCTACGTTAGCTTTTGTTGATGGTAGTCTGATTTCATGCAGTGTACCTGCTGTTAAAGCTCCATAACAATGCTGCATTACGCTAAGAAACAAATTATTCCCTCAACATAAATTGAAAATATATTAAAAAATTGAAATACTGAAAAATATAAAGAGAATATGAAAGTATTCCATAACTGCTATTCTGGGTAATCTCCGTTTGTTTCATTATTCACTGTTCAATAGGAAGCTCACCCATATCTTTTTCTTTAGACTATAGAAATAGAATCTGAAGAAGTAGAACAAAAAAGAAAAACTGTAAAAGTAGATGAAGAAATTGCGACAGAAAAAGCTGAAGAAGCTCAGGCTTTGAAAAATGAATGTGAGAGTGACCTGGCAGAGGCGATCCCAGCCCTAGAGGCTGCTCTTGATGCTCTTGACACTTTAAAGGCAAGCTAATCTAAACTTCAGCGTTTGGAAGAATTATTTAATATGATGACACTCTTCCATTTATTTGGGAAAAATATGCACTGAGATGAAAGGATTTGAAAAGTGCTAAATTTCATGGGTTTTGGCAAAAGAGATACAATACCTGTAACAGTCATGGTTCAGTAGATGTCCATTTAATGTACTCAGAACACAAGGGGGGGGGGTTGTGCATTTAAAAATTTGTTCGTTTGCAAGAAAGCTCACCTGTGGGGAAAGTACCCAAAACCTGACGTTACCAGCAGAGGTATCAGCTGATGTTTCTCTTTCAGCTGAATTAATGTTGACCACCAATGCGTAAGACGGCATATGTTTGTGGCTAAGAGTTATCTGGATCTTTAAATAAAAGGTTTCCTCTTTGTCATGACTTAGACATGGTCTGAAATCAGTATTTTTTAGAAAGTCCTGCTGGGATTGCTTTGTAGGAGTTATGAAGTATATGAGATGTATATTAGATGACACTTACGAAAGTGTATAAAAGCTATTCTGACCTAGACTTCTAAAAATATAATTTTAGTTAATCATTAGTTTACAGTTACTATCATTTCTTTCATTTTTATTACCCCCGCATAGGATAAATTCATGGATATTTTTAATTGTCTTGCTAATGCAGTATCATCCCTTCTAAAAGTCCTCTATAATTATGTTCATTGGTAATGCTGTTATAATTTCTCTTTTTTCTGTTAGTTCATTTATCTTGGTGGTGAGAAAGGCATAATATCCATCATACATTTTTTAAATGTGATTTTTACTTTAGCCTTCTGATATATCAATTGTCAAGTCAATGAAAAATCCTCCGTCTGGTGTCAAACTTGTCATGGCTGCTGTCTGTGTCATGAAAGACATAAAACCTGAAAAAATTGCAGATCCTTTGAAGGCTGGAGAAAAGGTAACATGGCAGACAATGAGATTCAAATAAAAGTGTAATTCATGTTCTTCTTCACAACACAGAGTACTTGTTCACTAAGTAAGATAACCTGAGGTCCAGTAAAGTAGGCAAGTATTTGCAGCCACCATCCATCATTTTGCTGAAAACTATGCCTCAGACATCTTCAGTGTCCAGCTTACATAATTTGGAATTCTGGAACATGCAAAGAGAACTCATTTAATTTGCTTAACTCATATATAGATAAGAGATAATAAATAATTATTCCTTGAGTCACTGCTTGGCTTTAGATATGGCTGGGGGAAAATATTTGATATGTTAGACTTTTTCTCTCCTTCACTGCTGTGTCAGTGAGATACAAGATCATCAGTATTAAATATACATGAGTTAATTAGAAGAGGTTTCTCATTTTTTGTTTTGTTTGTGTTTGTTTTAAAGTTTGAAAAGTTATTTCCTACTGTGTTTTTTAGATTTTGGATTACTGGGGTCCAAGCAAGAAACTGCTTGGTGACATGAATTTCTTAAAGGATTTGAAAGAGTATGACAAGGACAATATTCCAGTAAGGTTTTTGTCTAAATTTTCAGTAGTTTTTACCATGTAGATGTTTTTTTTTGGGGGGGGG
>VXAA01003750.1:1007397-1076066 GCA_013399115.1 Anseranas semipalmata | reverse complement strand
TTTTTGTGTGTTTTTGTTTGTGTTTTTGTTGTGTGGGGGGGGGGGGGGGGGGTGGACATTATATAAGTGGCCACATTTGTCCTGAATTTGTCAACTTAATATGATCAAGGATCTTTACAAAATTATAGGGTATCACTGTAGGATGCATATGGTCATGGCAAATGAGTCACACTTTCTCACGGTAACCCTCCTAAGTGGCATTTCAGAAGGATTTAAAATCCCCTTTGGGAATTTCTAAGGCTTCTATACTGCCTGCTTTCTATTTGAATGAAATATCCTTCTGCGCACAAATGTTTCTGCCTTAGAAACATTTCTGCCATCAAAACATAAAAATAACACAAAAACTGTCAGAGTAAATGGTCTGTCTTACCCCTTAATCTGTGTCCAAAAATGGCCATAAGTAGGTGCCTTGACAAGAATAGGTTATTTTGATTGAATGCATGCTGAAAAAATGGGTAATATTTTGTTAAGCGTACTAGAAGACACACAATACACCAGGAAGTGTACTAGCTACATAACTTTAAATTATGACCTTCTCCGCCAAAGATCTTACTATTCGAGAGCATGATTCTTGCAGTTTGCCAAGTTCAGTAGAAATTGAATATGCTTTGCCCTTGGTCCCCAAAAGTAGGCACAAGCAATATAATTCTTTCAGATCTTGTTTTATGTTAGTAGAAATACATTCTTATAGTGAATCCCAACAGCCGTGTCAAGAATTGATAGCAAATAGTGAAATTAGCATGTTTTGCATCAAGGGACAGTGTAAATTAAGGCTTCCATATGACTGTAATGCTCTTAGCACTTAGGTAACAGCCACATGGAAGACATACCAATTGTGTGATTGTAAAGGATAAGGATAGGATTAGGATGAAAACATGAAAGACCACAAAGAGTGATAGAGAAATCAAAGGAAACACATGAGAAGTGGTTTCTACAACAATTAATAAGTGATTTACTTTTCAGTGTAGAGAAATGGCAATCAATCAGTGTTAGCAGCAAGCCTTTGCCATGTGAAACTTTTAATGAGCTATAATGCATTCATTATCCAGGCAGCTGTCATGCAGAAGATTCGGTCTCAATACCTGACTAATCCAGAGTTTGATCCAGCAAAGGTGGCTAAAGCTTCCTCAGCAGCAGAGGGTTTATGTAAATGGATAATGGCAATGGAGGTGTATGACAGGGTTGCAAAGGTATGTTTTTGATCCTAGTCCCACAGTGCTTATGAAATCTTTCCTTTGCTTGGTATGTTCACCTTAAGCATTGTTATTAAATAATAAATATACAAAAATGTACATTTGTATATTGTTTGTAATTGAATAGGTGGTTGCACCCAAGAAGGATCGTTTGAGAGAGGCGGAGCAGTCCTTAGCAGAGACACTGACACTCTTGAATCAGAAGAGAGGTGAACTTGAAGCGGTCGAAAATCGCTTGGCTGCTTTGGAACAAACCTTTACTGAGAAAACTGAAGAAAAGGCTCATTTAGAATTCCAGGTTGATCTGTGTGCTAAAAAGCTAGAACGAGCAGAGAAGTTGATTGGAGGCCTTGGTGGAGAGAAATCAAGGTCAGATTAAAGTTTGAATGTCAGATATAATATCTATTGTAGAAACATTAGTTTCTACATCAGTTCTCTCAGCCTTTAATGCCATATCTCTATCTGAGATATGTACTACTGAGTATTGGGCCCTTGAAGGATCCCTAATTATTTGTAATGTAAAAATACGGGCAGCCACATTAGGAGAATTGTAGAGAAAGTCTTCAAAATGTAAAGAAACAACAACGTAATATATAACAGCACATCTCTGTAGAGAGACAGATATAGATATAACATGTACATACATACATAATATAACAACAAAAAGGTTGATTTTGTCATCAATGCCGTAAATGTGGAGGTTTCAGCACCATTTTATTCTGTAACATCTGTTTGTCATAGATGGAATAATGCTGCAAATGATCTTCAAGACACGTATGATAACTTGACAGGAGATGTTCTGATATCAGCTGGCGTGATAGCTTATCTGGGAGCTTTTACTGCTGGATTTCGACAAGAATGTACCAAAGATTGGAGCAAGCTGTGCAAGGTTTGAACATTATCTTAGATTTTAATAGCGGTGTTTTTTTGTTTTTTGTTTTTTTCAGACTACTGCAAAAAGCTCCATAATTTGGGCCAAAACCTAAAATCCCTTTTCATTAATTTATTACTAGCCTAATAAAACTTATTAAGATTGGCGAGAAAAATTCTGCTGATCCAATATGCTATAAATTTGAACTTTACTGAATCAGTGAATTTGCTTCAGACTTAAAGTAGTGTATCTGAAATTGAGAGCACATCATTGACTTTGTGAGGGTGGATTCTTACTTAAATATAATCTCAGAATTTTCTCTAAGAATTTTCTCTATTTTGCCTTTAAATGGAAGAATTAACCTTAAAATGCATTAATGTATAATCTAAAAAAACGTCCTATACTAGTGTATCTTGGCACATATTTGTGTGTTAACTAAATGGTTGATTTTGCTGTTTGCAAAGGGACAGTTCCAACATACTTACACTAATGCCGTAATTCATATATCAGTGATTTGCGAATCAAGTCACTGATTGTGGCTCTTACGTTAAACAGTAACAAATTAGCATTGGAATACTGCATTCAGTTAATGGAAGATATGATTTCCCACTTTTTATGAGTTCCTTAAAGTATTGCATAGTAATAACTTTATGTATTAAAGAAAACATATTTAGAACATAGAGAAGACTAGAGACAACTCTGATAAAATTTGGAGAGAGAGAGAGAGTGAATATTCAATGAGGAAAGATATTTAAATATTCAAACAATGATTTTATTTTTCCCAGGATTCTTTGTTATGCTTGATCTGACCTCAAACTCTTAAAAGGAAATGAACATTGTCAATTTGAATTGAAGGCATTTAGTAAAAAATGTAAAGAAACACGGAATAAAGGTTCATCCTTTTTTTTTTCTTTTTCTTTTTTTTCTTTTCTTGCAGGAGAAAAATATCCCTTGTTCTGAGAATTTCTCTTTGAGTAATACTCTTGGTGACCCAATAAAAATAAGAGCCTGGAATATTGCTGGTTTACCAACTGACGTGTTTTCTGTAGATAATGGGGTCATTGTTGAGAATTCGAGACGTTGGTAAGTGACAAAAAGGTTTTATTTTCTAATCCAAAGAAGATTTCACTTAAAAACAGACAGACAGACACACACACACAGACACACACACACAGACACACACAGACACAAAACAAACAAAATCTCTAAATATCTAGAGACAATTTAGCCTCTGTAGATACAATGTAACAGAAAGCAGAACTGGAAACTTTATATCCTAGTCCTGTAAAATTTAAGAAATTTAGGAGGTGTAAAACTAGATGGATTTGTGTATGTATTTACTGGAAGCTTTCAGGAGGTGCAGTGCTCTTGGAAACAGTTCTTTTTTTCTTATTCTTGTTTTGTACCTGGATGTCCTATTACTGGCATTTGTCCTAATCAGTTTTAGAACTGCAAAGAAATCCTCATGCTTTAAATATTTAATGATATGATTCAGGTTATGTAAATTGCAGGGTCCAAATACTGCAGTCCACTTTACGTTATTCTGATTATAAGATTATCAGATGATTTTTTTACCTTTTAAAGATACTTATTGTGTGTCTCATAGCTATACAAAGGATTGTTTCAGGACTTTTAGGAAATTTTTTATTCCAACTAAAATATAATAGATATCATCCTTGAAATAAAATGATGTGAAATCTCATGTTAGCTGTCTACAAATAGTGTGCACTCAGTAGAAATATAAGATAATAAAACTTTCTAGTAATGTTCCTGTGATCTGTGTTCTCTTAAGAATTTTAACTATAGATTCAGATAACATTTAGATTGGTGTGCAATTACATTTTTTGAATGTTACTTAAATTCTCTGAAGGGTGCAGTAAGAGGAGAGGTTTGATGTTGTTAATTCTTGACTTTTATTAAAATACATATATATGGATAAAATCAGCAAGAGCAAAGGGGGACAAATTTTGTTGAATGAATTAAAATAAAGTCATCTTGCCTCGCCCCTCTTACAAGTCCAGCCTTACACTAGCTAACATATTAACATCCTAACTTCTCAGATTCAAATTGCAAATGATTGTTGATTTTTTTTCAGTGCAAAGATATATGAGAGAGAACTCAAAATTATCAGAATTTATAGAAATAAATTTAATTTAAAAATATAGGTAAATAAATGCTGATAATTCTAGTGGAGGGGCAGAACAAGATTTTAACAGAATTCTACATTCAGGTGTATTTTACAAAAAAAGTTAAGAACATTTTTTGCAACTCTTAAAACTATTTTTGGTATTACTTTTCAAGCTGTGATAAAACACATGTACATCCATTTGTCAATGATGTTTTAAAATAACTGAATCAAAATTGTGTCAGTTTTTCCTTGACAACCTGACACAGAAGCATTTTAAGATAATTTAAAATCTTGAAAAACTAGTACAAGAACTGAGGAAACTGTCTTGTATATTCTAGGCCGTTAATGATTGATCCTCAAGGTCAAGCAAATAAATGGATCAAGAACTTTGAGAAAGAAAACCGCCTGAATGTTATCAAGATCAGTGACCCAGATTATATGAGAACTCTGGAGAACTGCATTCAGTTTGGAACTCCACTTCTGCTAGAAAATGTTGGAGAAGAACTAGACCCATCACTTGAACCTGTGCTACTTAAACAGACTTTTAAACAAGGTACACCAAAATTCGTTTTGAACCGTGAAGTGGATTACGTTACTGTTCATCTTATAGTCTGTGGTATTGTCTGGTTTACTTTCTGGTTTAGTGCTGCCTCCACAGTTTTCCTGTGCTTTTCTGAAACTTGCTGAGTAGCTGTGAATTTGGTTTTGAACTTTTCTTTCTTTTTCATCTGGAAGAAGACAGAAAATGCAGACAAACACAAATATGTTTTCCTCCCCTCTTAAATGGTTTACGCTATGGTTTTCTGGTTTTCACATTCATACTAAAATAAAAAAGAGAAAAGCTGAAATGCTGTTTTATGGAGTTTATTTCAGAGAGATAATTGAAGGAAAGGGTAGTCTGTAAGAATATGGTATTCGACAATAATTTCACTGTTCTCAATTACCATCTCTGGTATTGTATATGCACAATATTGTATATTGAAAGTACAGAGGAAATTGGATTGACTAGATTTGAAAATTTCACTCAATGTCAAAATTTTGCAGAGTATCAGATTTATTTATTTATTTTTACTTTTCAGGAAATTTGTCGTAGACAAGAAATTTGCTTTTAATTAATCACAAAAGTAATATTTTTTCTCTAAGTAATTGACATAAAGTTTTTCTTAATGTTTCTGATCTTAACTTTAGGAGGCATGGATTGTATCAGGCTGGGTGAGACCATTATTGAGTATTCCAGTGATTTCAGGTTTTTTATTACCACAAAACTGAGAAATCCACATTATATGCCTGAACTTGCTACAAAAGTTTCTTTACTCAATTTTATGATAACACCAGAGGGACTTGAAGACCAGTTGCTAGGTATTGTTGTAGCAAAAGAAAGGTGAGTGTCTCTGTATGGCAAACAGCCATTTAAAACATTTTATGGCATAATTCCAAGGAAATGAGAGGTGAATTTGTTTTAAAGCAAAATGAATGTTACATGTTCTAAGTGTTGCTCAGTAACAGCTTTGAAAAAAAGTGTTGGTTTTCTAAGTTGTCATATACAAAGAATTTGCTAGGACTTCACAGAAATGTGAATAGAGTATGTCACGTTTACTTTGGTTAATGTCAACGGGATAATCAAAATAGCAGATGTAAAATCATTGGTTGTTTTTTTCATGGCACTTTTCTCTTGTAATATTCCTTGAACGTTTAATATTAACATAGTTTTCTAAGTTTAAATCATTACTGTGTTTTTGCAATTTGATTGAGCTGCTAGACATAGCTGCTGACTTATTAGGATTTAGTTTTAATTTCATGTGAAATAAATACAGAGTACCTCTGAAACTTACTATAGGTCTTACCTGAACCTTCACAGAGATATAGAGAAGTAGTTTTTGGGTTGTACAGAACTGTCTATGCAATTGGGTTAAATTCTGTTTGCTAAAAAAGTGTTTCCAGGAGTAAACTTATTCCACATATCACGCATTGTTTTTTGAGACACCAGAGATATAATAAAGGAAAACGTGGATGTGCTGACATTTGTAAAATGCTAAGATGTTAAAGGTCAGGTGATCTTTTCCAAATACTGAACAGAAGTTATGCAAAGAAATCTATACTCAGTTATAAATACATGCTCAACAGTAGCAATCCATTTAAACTGAAGAGAATATTCACAAGTATTTATGATGGGAATAGGGAGTCATCTTCATGGGCTTCCTTTATAGTCAGTGGAAGATGAGCATTGACTATTTTTGTTATATGTGTTTTTCTTCGTCAGACCAGAATTAGAAGAGGAAAGAAATGTTCTCATCCTTCAGTCTGCAGCCAATAAAAAGCATCTAAAAGAAATTGAGAAGAAAATTTTAGAAACCTTACAGTCATCTGAAGGGAATATTCTGGAAGATGAGACTGGTATCCAGGTCTTGGATTCTGCTAAAATAATGGCTAACAAAATCACAAAAAAACAGCAGGTATGTTAATGTTAATGTTTATTCCTTAATAATATGTAGAAATTAAATGTAAAATTTGCAACTAGCAGGACTGTGAATTAGATGCAAAGTACAAGGAAGAAATTCTGTGCTTGTGAAATGTGAGGAGAAGTAAAATTTGGGCTGTTCTAGAATCTCCACTGATGGTTTATTCAGTCTCCAATTTACAAAAGTTTTGAAGAATGTATATCTATGTAAAGGATTGAATAAAAAGTGGCAAACTCTGAAGTTAAGGTAATATGTTAAGCTAAAGAAAGGATCTGATTTTAAAACAAAAAGAAAATGCAGATTAAAATAAATTCACATTAATAATCTGAGCGACTAATGTAGCTATACAAGCCTAGATTCTTTTGTTCTACTTAATGCACAAAATACCAGCTGACGTCAATGAAAGCTAAATAATAAGAGAATAAAGATGTTTTTAAAATTACCGTAGACTTAACAGAAATCAAAATTTCTTTAAACTGATGTCCTTTCTACTGTTTGTTAATGCCTATTAAAAGTAATCTCAGAATATGTCTAATGGTAAAATTCTGAAAAACCTTTTTATATTCAAAGTATTATTTTATATGAAGCTGATTTGTAGTAGAATAAATAGAGCGTAAATACATGAGCAGTCTGAAATTGCCCATATTTTTTAATATTGCAGAGAAAAAGACTGATGCAGTTGATGCTAAACGATGCATCAAAACTGTTGTGCCTTGTTTGTCCTTTGTTTTGACTACTGCATCCTGCAGTATAGGTAGATAGATCAGGCGGTACTACATTAAAGTCAAGTGCTCATTTTACCAGAGTAGGCATTACCTACTGTGATTGTGCATTTTGGAACATAAAAGTTGTCTTACTCTGGTGTTATGAAATGCTGTGTAGAAGTATTTTAATGATGTTATTAAGTAGTAATATTTTTGTTCCAAAGAGAATATTGAAAGCTTTTCTTTGAAAGAAACTTGAAATTACTATTGATATTTAGATTGCAGAGAAAACGGAACTTAAAATAGCCGAATCTCGAGAAGGCTATCGACCTATTGCAAAGCATTCATCGGTGCTGTTCTTTAGTATTGCAGACCTGGCAAACATTGATCCCATGTACCAGTACTCCCTTAGCTGGTTTGTTAATCTCTTCATCAACTCTATTCATGATAGGTAAATACAATATTTCTGTTGTAAAGTAAGGTATTTTCATTCTCTTATGAACGGTTCACTCCATTTTTAAACCATTTACCTCTCAGCCCTCCTTAAATCCTTTTGAAACAAAATATGATTTGTTAATAAATGTTTTTTTTAGTTACTGTTTGAGCAAATCATGAACTGTAAGCATGCACTGGAGACTACTATTTAAGTGTTTTTAAGAATGTTACTTATAGAAAGGGTGTTCACTATGAACAAACACTACAAGAGTGCTGCCACCTAACTGTGGCAAATCAGCTCATTATTTTGCTTGGAACTTTCAGTAGAGCTGTAAAATATTGAGTATAACTGAATTTTGGGGGAAATGGGCATCTTAGTCTCCTGTGGAGCATGCGGGCCTAATATAATTCCTCTACTACCTTAAATAGATCTAGGGTCTTAACTGATTTTCTTAAGTTTTTAAATCTGAAGTCTCAATTTCTCACTTGTTTTTTTTTTTTTTTTTAGTAACAAATCCAAAATTTTGGAGAAGCGACTTCGATACCTAACTGATCACTTTACATACAATTTGTATTGCAATGTGTGTCGCTCACTGTTTGAAAAGGACAAGCTGCTCTTTTCCTTTTTGCTATGCTGTAATCTTCTCATGTAAGCTCATTTTTTCTGAAGTCTTTTAATAACAGAAACCAATGATTTTCTTATTGTGGAAAAAAGTATTAATAAGAGAACATATTCCTGTGCATATGAATAATACAGCCTTTGGAGTAAGGTCATGAATGTTTTGGATCTTCAGTACTCCTAATATTTACAAGTGAAAGATGTAGTTACATGTAGGTGCATGTATCACTAATATAGCCTTTGGGCACGTTATGAAAAGAATGTTCCTATGCATATTTAAATCAATGGCTTTATCACTGATACACCTTTGACTCCCTTTAAAGAAAATGGATAATGCTGCATAGTACCATTATATCAAAAGCTATTGCTATTATTTAAGACCAAGCTTTTAAATAGAAATCTAAGACACCAATGCGCCGTTCCAGCAACTACTAGGCTTTTGTCTTTGTTTTCTGTTTTCCCTCATCTTCCTCTTATACCCTTTTGCATTCATCATGAGATCTCAGTTGTAGTCTTCTCCCTTCTACCGCCTTTTTATTTGTCTTCCTGATTTTTTTGTAATTTTGTGCGAATACATTGTGCAAGGAAAGATAAGTTCAAAATTGCATGATCATGACTATAATCTGCATATCTATTTAATTACAGTGTATACACACCTGTATATGGACCATTCTTCCTGGACCAATTTGTTGCTCTACTGTGTTCCCAGAACCCATTTTTTCTATAAAGCCTTTAAAAATCAGGAATTATAGCACTTTTTAAAAACAAATAAGTAGATACATAAAATTTAAATCTTGAAACCCTTACTGTAGTCTTAATCGGTCATTTTTACCACACAATTTCTTGATTGTATAGAATACTGTGATCTGATCTCAGCTATTACTGCAGTAGAAGTATTGCTAAATGGTAGTGAAGTATAATTCATTAAAAACAACTCTTTTTTATGTAAAATTATATCTCAATAACTGCATATTATCCATCTCTTTTTTTTTTCCTGGAATATAGGGCTAAAAATGAAATTGAACGTCAAGAGTTTATGTTCTTACTAACTGGTGGTGTGGGTCTCAAGAATAAATACAAGAATCCAGATCCATCTTGGCTACCAGATAAGAGCTGGGATGAATTATGTCGTGCAAGTGAAATCCCAGCTTTGAAAGGACTGAGGTATAGTAAAATGATATGAATTATCCTTAAATTTTTTTTGACCGAATTACATGTAACACGCTGAAAAGAAATGTTGAAGAGTGGAGTTTTTCATGAATTATGAGAAGCCAAAAAATTCACGCTGTCATCCCACACCTGTGAATCTTTCAAGTACCAAGCAATGCTGGATAGAAGAGGAAGCAGAGCTTAATGTTAACTCAGAACCTTTCAGGTGAAGTCTTGTATGTCTGCAACAGCATGGTGGGAAAAGATCTTCATTGATCTGTGGGATTATTTTCTGATATAGATGTGGATTGGATTGTACTGTTTGTATTGTGTATGACAATACAATACAATTTAACTGGCTTTTGATAAACATCAAAAACCATACTGCAGGTATTTACAGTAATTGTAAGTGCTTTTTCCTCTAGGAGTAACGTGACTGAAAATACAGGCGAATGGCAAAAAATTTATGACAGCAAAGAGCCACAAAGCTTTCCATTACCAGAACAATTGAATAATACATTAAATGAACTACAAAAGATGATAGTTCTTCGGTGCTTAAGGCCAGACAAGGTAAAGTGATATGTTATCATGTGTTTGTAGACTGTTGCAGGTCTTGTAGCATTGTTTGCAACAGTTGTTAAAATAACCAATCTGTTCTTCGACATGTTTTATTAAGAAAATAAATGCTATTCTTATTTTTCGATTGAGCAGTTAAAGCACCAGAAGCATCATCTGAGATCTTTTTTCTGATGTGATTTTAATGCATTTTTCAGAGCATACTAATCGTTCTTGTTTTCTCAAGTGTTCATTCATGTTCAGTCTGTGCTTAGGTGCACCCCATATACTCAAGAGCAGGATATGTTAGCAAGAAGAAATACACAGAGTATCCAGTACCATGTGCTTTCATACTAAAGGTTACAGGGCAAAGAGAGATGAAATGTGTGAACAGCCAAATAGAACTTTTAACACATTCTTCCTTATTTCACTTAGCAAATTGTTTTGTATGCAGTTTAGGAACAACCAATGTTAGGATTTAAGGTACATATTGCAGTTGTTTGTTAGTAAACATTAGTGTAATTATTTGTAATTAATTTGAAGGGGAAACATGCTGGTCCTTTATATTAGGTAAAGCCTCAATTAAAACCTTAGTGTAATTCAGTATAGTTCATATGAGGTATTTTAGTTTTTATTTGCTAAAAACATTTTTATTACCTGTGGGGGAAAAGAAAAAAAAAAGAGAGAAAAAGGCAGGGGGTGACAACACGAACTGAAACCTTTGCTCTTGAAGCAGTCGGTAAAACTAGTCTCACATCTGTGCAAAATAGAGAGGTGGCTCTCTAGGCATTTTGCTGAGGAATTTAACTGATTTAGGGTACAATATACAGTAAAGATGCTGTGAAATACTTGTTTATGTTTGATTTAAGTTAATAGTCTGTATTTACTTTACCAGATTGGTCCAGCTATAACAACATTTGTAACTGATAAACTGGGGAAGAAGTTTGTAGAGCCACCACCTTTTGATCTAACAAAAAGTTACTTAGATTCAAATTCTACAATCCCTCTAATATTTGTGCTATCTCCAGGAGCAGATCCCATGTCCAGTAAGTATACATGGAAAGAGAAAAGTACAACTTTTCAGAATAGAGACCTGAATTTCCTTTTCAATACATAGTGAGTCTTATTTTGCCCTTTGCGCAAGTAGATTTGAGTGCACCATGTCAGACTGATACAATTGTGTGCTCCCTAAAAATAAGCATAGTATTTTAAACTGAATAATTACACTCTGTATCAAAGCTATACCTTCTTGTTGTATGTACATTTAAAGAAAAATAGTAATTAACATTTTTTCATTTTTTTGTGACATAACTTCTTTTTAATGAAGAAATGATAAAATCTTATGCCTTCTGTTCAAGGCCTTCTGAAATTTGCAAATGACAAAGAGATGGTTGGAGATAAGTTTCAGTCCATCTCATTAGGACAAGGACAAGGACCTCTTGCTACAAAAATGATTCAAGAAGGAATGGAAGAAGGAACCTGGGTTTGTTTACAAAATTGTCATTTAGCTGTCTCCTGGATGCCAGTGCTGGAGAAAATATGTGAAGAGTTTAACAGTGAAAAGTGTCATCCATTGTTCAGACTTTGGCTTACTAGTTACCCTTCACCAAAGGTACATGTATTGGCAAACATTGTGTATTCATAGAAGGGAAAAGCTAGTGAAATTTTAACCCAAATTTTCATATCCCCGAATGAACTAATAATATGGAACTTCTCTAAAATCCTTAGAGGCTGTTGAAGAGATAATTTAATCAAGAAAGGTCATTTAAAATTAATTCTAAACATAACAATACCAAACTTCCTTTTAATATTTTGATACTGTGATGTGTGATATTTTGTATAGTAGTGAATGGAACTGCATTTTGCCAGCATGTATAATTAAGGAGTTTTTATGTTGTCTATGAGGTTTTCTTTCACATAAATTTAAAAATATAATTTTGCAGCATACATTTTATTTGTAAGGTATACCTATATAAGGAATAACAAACTTTTTAAAATACAGGTTTGTAGTTTACAGCAAGGTCTTAACTTTCTTTGTCTTTGCATACTTTTTTAAGCTGTCGATGTCTAAAATGTGATTTCTTATGGATAATTGTTAATGTAGCAAACACAATGTAATAATATTGTTGTATTGTGTGTTATATATTGTGTATAATAATATTATAACAATACAATATATTGTTATAATAATAAAATGTCTATTCCATACTTTCTGAATGCAGTTTTGCTATTTTTTAATTTCTAGTTTCCAGTAACTATTCTGCAGAATGGAGTAAAGATGACAAACGAACCTCCTACTGGTCTCCGGTTAAACCTACTTCAGTCATTTCTTTCTGATCCTATTTCTGATCCTGCATTCTTCTCCGGATGCCCTGAGAAGGAGCTGGTAATTTTCTCATCTCTTGGTCTCTTGACAGTTTGTTCATTTGTATTTGTGTGGTGAATTCTTTTTTTTTAATCCACAAATATACTGATTTCAGTCCAGTGAATATCGTAAGCTGAAGTGATTGTGAGTTTAGGTTTTAGAATGATAAAAATGATGAGCTGAGAATTACTATACCAGGTAATTTTGTGTGGCAATAGCTAAAACGGTTTCTTTGGCTTTATTAAATTACATAAAACTAAAAAGTCACACATACATATTACACAATGTGCATAAACTTCAAACATACATTAGTAGGGCATACCTGTCCAAGTTGTGTAACCGAGGGGCAGAACACAGCCATAATGCCATTCCAAACAGGAGCACATGCAAAGCCAAAACTTCCTTTTGAAAGTGCAAAATTAGGATAAATATAAGCATAATCATTATCACTGTTGAGATGGTAAGCACTCAGATCCTTTTCTTGCTATCAGGGACCAGTACTGCAGTGCCCACATCTCTTACTGATAAGTAAAGAACCACTTAAGCAATCATTACCTGTGAAGGAAGTGAAAAAACTTACTCAGCGATGAGCATTGTAATCATATATAGCTGTGAGTGGGTGCACTTAAGGACTTACATTAAACAATACAACTATATCTTATATGTTTGTCTATTGAGGCTTAAAATTAAATATCTGATATTTGAATTCTTATGAAGTCAACCCCCTTTTATACGGAAAAAGAGGAAAAAATCTTGCATAAAACTTTAGTATTTTGATTGGTGACATGGACAATGGGATTGAGCACCATCTCTGCAAGTTTGCAGATGACACCTAGCTGGGTGGTATAGTTGACACTTCAGAGGGAAGGGATGCCATCCAGAGGGACCTTGACAGGCTTGAGAGATGGACCCGTGCAATGCTCATGCAGTTCAACAAAGCCAGGTGCAAGGTGCTGCACCTGGGTCAACAGTCTCCAACATCAGTACAGACTGGATGATGAGTAGATTGAGAGCAGCCCTGTGGAGAAAGACTTGAGGTTCTGGTAGTTGAAAAGCTCAACGTGAGCCAGCAATGAGCACTCTCAGCCCAGAAAGCCAACTGTATCCTGGGCAGCATCAAAAGAAGCATGGCCAGCAGGTCAAGGGAAGTGATTCTCCCACTCTACTCACCTGGAGTGCTGCATTTCAGCTCTGGGGTCCACAGCACGAGAGGGACATTGACCTATTAGAGCGGGTCCAGAGGAGGGCCACAAAAATGATCAGAGGGCTGGAACAGTTCTCCTATGAAGAGAGGCTGAGGGAGTTGGGCGTTGTTTAGTCTGAAGAGGCTTTGTGGAGACCTTCCAATACATAAAGGGGGCCTACAGGGAAGATGGGAATACTCTTTACCAGGGTGTGTAGTGACAGGACAAGGGGTAATGGTTTTAAACTAAAAGAGAGTAGATTTAGATTACATACAAAGAAGAAATTCTTTACTATGAGGGTGGTTAGATACTGGAACAGGTTGCCCAGAGAGGCTCTGGATGCCCCCTCCCTGGAGGTATTCAAGGCCAGGTTCGATGGGATCTAGAGCAACCTGGTCTAGTGGAAGGTGACCCTGCCCATGACAGTGGAGTTGGAACTAGATGATCTTTAAAGGTTCCTTCCAACTCAAACTATTCTGTGATTTTTATGATAATGGCACTCCTAAATGTGCTTGCATATGGGGAAAATATGTGCATATTTATTCCCAAGTCAAATAATCATGATGTACTTAATAGTTGCCTGTATTTGCACACTAGATGGAGAGTGGTAATCAAATGGTGTGTTCTTGATATAAATTACTGAATAGCATGAGCACATAAGTCAGTTAATAATACTTTTTTGTTTTCTTTTTCTCACAGGTATGGGAGAAACTGCTCTTTGGAGTCTGTTTTTTCCATGCTCTGGTTCAGGAGAGAAGAAAATTTGGACCTCTTGGTTGGAATATACCCTATGGGTTTAATGAATCAGACTTGCGGATTAGTATCAGACAGTTGCAGGTAAAATCATTTATCATTGCTTTTATTTAGTCTTTGATTTTATGAACCATAGGAATGAGCTTGGTAGTCAGAAAGGAGCATACACTTAAGTTATATCAAATGTTCACAGAATTTTAATCAGACTTCCATGACTTCACTTCAGCCACAAAGGCAAGGAATGTCAATCATATTATAAATATTTTCAGAATGACAAATGAAATAAAATAAGAACTTGTTCTTCATGAGATTTTGGTTCATACAGACTTATGGCATACAATGAGTATATATCAGTATAATAAAGTTTAAATTATCATATGTAAGAGCTCATTGTCCTATAAGTAACACCATGTTAGTAACAGTCACCTATTATGGTGGCTTTTGTGGTTAGCAACATGAATTTTGTTTTTACATATATAATGTTAATTAAACAGAGCCCCAGACTATTCTCGTTCCCCAAAACAAAATACTCTACACTACTTGACCTTGAGTCTTCTGCAGGCCCTTTAATAGATCAAAATTCGGAGAGCTAAAACTGATTTACAGAGGTTGAGGTTGAGCTGTTGAAGAAGTTATCAAGCAGTTAATGAAAGAGATCAGAAGGTTCTGAAGGTTGGAAGAAAAAATCTGTGAAACACATATTTCTTCATGGCACAAGAAAGAGAAGTGTCCTTTTAGAAAGCTTAGGCTGAAGAAACTATCCATTTGTAAATAATTCAAGAATGTCTTGAATGATTTATTGATTTTGGTGTTCATGAGAGGCTTTTAGTACTAACAACTGTTAGTTTTAAACAGTAATTTTACCCGGGGAAAAAAAAATCGGAATTTGGATTTCTAACACTTAACTGGGGAGAAAACTCTGTAAGTGGCAGTTTTGCATGCACTACAGCTTCCAGGCCTTTATTCTGTAGGTCATACTGTTGCTCTGCAGATATTTCAAGTCTCTCTTGTGTTTCAGTTATTCATAAATGAATATAGCCATGTTCCGTTTGAAGCTGTATCTTACCTAACTGGTGAGTGCAATTATGGAGGTCGAGTGACAGATGACTGGGACAGACGCTTACTGTTGACAATGCTGGATGACTTTTATAATCCTGAAGTAATTGAAAATCCTCGTTACACTTTTTCTCCGAGTGGAAACTATTATGCTCCACCAAAAGGCACGTACGAGGACTACATTGAATTTATTAAGGTAAAAAGTAGCAAAAAGACTGTCAAAATGATGATGTGCTAAGAACACAACCCTTAAAGGCTTCTCTGCGTTAAAAAAAATAGTTTTGCAGCATGTTTAACTGTGTGCTTGGCTTCTTGCCTAACATCCTTGTATGATCCTTGCTGTGATCTAGTATGTGTTTCTGTGAGGGAGAGGGACTCAGTAATTAGATAGGAGGACCTAGCATAGATAATCGAGAATTCCTTGGAAATGGCTTTCTGTATGTGAGGTGATGGCTCTGTCACCAGTCTGCAAATACTCATCATTAAGGTCCTTATCCACCTTCAGTTGAAGTCAGCGGTAGTTTTTCACTCAGCTTCTTAAATAATTCTTGGTTTTGATTCTTAGTCTGTTGCTTTATCTCATGCAGATGTTTGCCGTCTTTTGCCCTAGGGCCTTCCCTTTAGTCAGGAACCAGAGGTATTTGGTTTGCATGAAAATGTGGATATTTCAAAAGATCTTCGGCAAGTTAAGATCATCTTTGAATCTCTGCTTTTAACACAAGGAGGAGACATTCAGGGAACTTCTTCTGGAGGTGGTGACAGCACTCTTTATGAAATTGCTGATGATATTCTCAGCAAGGTATTGTAGTATAGCAATGACTCCGATTTATCTTTTTACAAAGCAGAAATTCTTTAGCCAGAATCTTCACTGTAAAATTGACTTCATATTGGAGGAAAAATCTCCTGGAAGGAATTAAGTGCAATATGAAAGTAAGAACTTCTATGGCTGTAACAGGCCACAGCTGTATTTCGTTTGAAACTATCTTTACTAAATAAATAGGAGATAGGAGACAGAGAAAACAGAGCAAACGCAACCTGGAAGAATAGTTGATTCATTCATGTGAATGAGCTTAAAACTAATAAAAATGGAAATGTATTTATAATTTTTCATGATAGGAAAAATTCTTGGTGGTTTTTAAAAGATAAACATGACTTTTAAAAAAGTGTTTTTATTTGGATTAAGCTACTAAATACTGTATTGATGAGATACTCATGAGAAAGTTTAATGGTATCTGTTACTCTGCAGTTTTTCACATCTGCATGCTTTTAATATAACTCCAGTTTATAACGATATGTGGAATGATTTCCAAATATGTTGACATTTACAGCTTCCAAACGATTTTGACATTGAAAGTTGCCTAACTAAATATCCTGTGAGATATGAAGAAAGTATGAACACTGTGTTGGTGCAAGAAATGGAAAGATTTAACAAGTAAGAAAGTTATATTTTATTAAATGTAACCCAAGCCATTCCATTAACAGAGAAGGTTTTCCTGCCACTCATATACTGTAAACTATTTGTTCTGTGAAATCTTCTTATTTATTTTGTTCCCTTCTAATTGTCTGCAGTGAATCTGCATTCCAAGTACCATTCACCTCTGTGGAAATTCAGAGGTTAGGATAGATTTTGGGAAAAATGATCTAGTGGCAAAATGAACTGAAAGACAAAAGTGCATGATAGAAGAAGGGAGTCTAAGGAGGCATTCGAAAAAGAATGTGAAAAATATTTTAATATTCTTGTTTTTAACTACTTTTTCAGTCTTTTATTATAATTTGCTTTCTTCCTTCATATTTCTGGCCTGCAGAGCAAAGGGGTAAGAAACTGTAATATGCACACAGTTAATAGTTTATGAAACTTTTTCCTTGGTAGTTGGAAGTTTATCTGCTTATTTCTGTATCAGCTCATATGCTTCTGCTTTAAATTCTTACCTTTTTCCCTTTCGTGATGCCTTCCTTCCTATAACTCTCTAATGTTTTTTTTTTCCTAGGATGACATTTGGATGGATCCAATGGATCTCTATCCATTTTTCTTTTTCTTTTTGGGTCTCGAGTCTCTCTTTTTGTTTTCCTAGTTTTCTTTCTTACCTTTACCTGCTCCTCCATTCTTCCTTATTTTTCTCTGTCCTCCTTTTTCTTTATTTGTCTCTTCACCTCTCCCACTTCAATTTCTCCCAAAATTTTAATAATACTCTGTGGCCTTAATTCTCCAAGTTTTCCTTTGTTTCAGACCTTACCCACCTCTTCTTTTGTAATCCAAAACTTCTTCCTTCATCTAGTATACGGTGCAAATTTATCTTCTTACCTTACAACATAGAGTGTATCAGAGATTAAAAAAAAAGAATGTATTAACCTTTTCCTAGTCTTAAATAAAATAAACCAACAACTCCATAACTTTAAAGACATGTCTTTAAAGAACCAATTACAGTTATATATCAGTTATATAAGTTCTATAGATCATTCCATAGTCCTTTTTTTTTTTTCTTTTTTTTTTTTCCAGTGAGGATGTAGTATCTTACAAATCATAAAAAACTTACAAGAATTCTGTCTTATTTTTTAATTCTAGTTTAATCCGAACTATTCGTATTACGCTAATTAACCTGAAGAAAGCCATTAAAGGATTGGTTGTTATGGATGCTGAACTGGAGGCTCTGTGTGGCAGTCTACTTATTGGAAAAGTTCCTGAGAACTGGGCTAAACATTCATACCCTAGTCTAAAACCATTAGGGAGCTATATTCTAGATTTCCTAGAAAGGCTGAAATTTTTACAGGTAATGTACAAGAGGCAGTACTACTAATTAATTATTAATTATTTAATCTACTTTTTCATATAATTTGCCCTTTATGATAAAGGAGTATTGGGAAAGAAGTGATAGACTTTGCTAGATTTTCTAAATACAGTTATGTAGAAAGTGATCAAAGAACATATGATTTGTCTCTTTCTGATTATTGAATGTATCATTTTCCTCTTTCCAGAATTGGTATGAATTAGGGAAGCCCACAGTTTTTTGGCTGTCAGGATTCTATTTTACTCAAGCATTTTTAACTGGAGCTATGCAAAACTATGCTAGGAAGCACAGAATCCCTATTGATCTTCTGGGATATGAATTTCAGGTACAGATAAATTATAAATGTATATTTTATTAAGCTGGGTCTTGATGTTGCAGTGAGATGCAGTAAGAGAATCCTGACTGGAAGGTTCATTTTGTAACTGTCACACTGCAATTTGAAGAAATACATTTAATTCTTTGATAAGGTAGGCATGTTAAATAATATATGTAAAAGAGAGATATTGAAAGTAGTTCTACCATTGGACCTGGGCCTCCACTCAGGAAAAAAAAAAAAAACAGCCTACTCAGTACATATTTGTCTATGTGATTAAAGCCTTATTTTATAACCTACCATAAAGATCACTAAAATACACGGAAAGCTGCTGACTTTACAGTTTTGTATAAAAGTAGTACCCAAAGGAAGGTTTTACTATGTTATTCTCATTTTGATTGATTTTCTGAAAACTGGCAATTGGTGTAACACCTGAAAAAGCAAATAGCTATGAAAGTTTATTAACATGGAGCACTTATTTCTTGTAGGTTATTCCTCAGGATACTGCTGATACTGCACCAGCAGATGGTGTTTATATCCACGGATTATTTTTAGATGGAGCTCGCTGGGACAGAACAAAGTCAGTAACAAAGTATTTTAGTACAGCTTTGGAAAGCTTTCTTAGGTGCTCAAACAAGATTTATTTAAGTATTTTAAGTGTTCCTTTTCATACTATTTCAATAGCACACTTGAGAATGTTTTCATTCTTCTCATAGACTCAAGATAAGAAAATAAAACAGTGACTTTTAAATACTATTGTGCTGGAAATGTTGGGATATGGTAATCTGCAGTAAAATGCAACTCTTTCACAAAATTGTCTGGCAGCATGGGCTGCAGAAGGATTTCAAACAGATATTCCAGTTTTTTTTTTTTAAAACAACCAGTAATTCTGGATTGTTTGGTATCTAGCCTGAGTCATCTTAACAAGATTTCATTTCTAAAAGTTTTTTTTTTTTTTCTGCAGCTATCTATTTCTATTCAAAAGATCACAGAATCACAGAAAAATTTAGGTTGGAAGAGACCTTCAAGATCACCTAGTCCAACCTATAAAGATTTTCTTTGAAATTTAAATTTTCTTTAAAATTTTAAAGTATAAAATAATTTTTTTTGATGAGGGTTTTGTCAGCGTGTCCTTGGTCTGGCTATTAATTAGCTGTGGAGCTCCAGCATCCTCTTGCAATAGCCAGCTAGGCTGTTCTTTAGCTTTCCTTCAATATAGATAGCTCTTGGACAAATTATGCCTGGGTCACGTTGGATGATGTCAAGATTTGATCTACAGCAATTTAGGTGTTTGTTCAAACATTCTTTACTGTTTTAAGGTATCTGTCATCAATTTAGTGTGAAGGTATGGGCACCTCAAGGTGAATGGTGAAGATTTAAAAAAAAAAAAAGTTTTATGAATAAAGTGAATGACAGACCACCTAGAACTAAGTGAGTTAGCAATACATAGGTTTTGCAAGGGGTTAATCTTTTCAGTTTACTGACATAAGGTCATTTTGCTAATGTATGCCTTTGTGCACAACTTTTCACCTGAGTAATGAATTTGTCAGGTTTTAGAGTTGCTTTAGATATTCAGTAAGAATAAGTTAAGTCATTTTCACAGAAAGTAAATTCTGCAGTGAGTTTTATGTTTTCATTAGACTCCTGTAAGGTTTTGGTATTCCTGATGGTAGTTTAGTTTAGTTATCTTCCCTCCCTTCTTTCTCTCTTACCTACTTTGTGCCCCCCAAAGAAAAAGCTGTTTTTTTTTTCCCATGAAGTTTGGACAAATAGATACTGCAAGGCAAGAACACTGCAAGGCTAATACTAGCAAAGCTTATTGGACTGCTTCAAGGCAGAGGAAATTTCTATCTTTTTAGGAGAGCTCTTAAAGATTTTTTTCATCATTTATTTGGAATTGTTCTGACATTTCTTTCCAGACCCCACCCCCTTTTCGACATCTCTTTCTTGTCTCATATCATCTTTTCTAGTAATTGATGTAAAATAGAGAAAATGTAGTAATTTCTGAAATAGAAAATGCAGCTGGAAAAACATTAGATTAATTAGATACTTTCTGAAAAACAAACTTTTGGCTGTGCTGGAATTATCTGTGAACTTGTAGAAAGTTTGTCTGGAAGTTTGGCAGATCTGCTTTTTTTAAAATAAGTAAACATTGATTGGACTGAGACTGGAATCTCCTTTCCTGTTCTTCCCTATGTGAACACTTCACCCACTGAATAAAAGTGTCATTCTTGCTGGCTCTTTCAACTGCAGTAATTTTACAGAAAGTTGGTCTTCCCTCTGAAGTCATATTCCTGTGGCTAACCACTCACAGGTTGGAAACACAAGTTCAAGTTCACTGTTGGATGGACGGTGATATCTTACTCTAGTAGTTTTGTGACTGCAGCATTTCACTTTCTTTGCTTTTCTTACAAGTTCCTCAAATATTTTATTGCCAGATAGAAGTGTTTTATATATAAAAATAGTTTTTCCTGCATGGAAAAATGGAAAACAAACAACAGGAAAAAAAAATAGCAAAAACAAACAAAAACCCCAGAATGTTGTTTTTTCTCCCCCTTGGCTTGGTTTAACAACAAGCCACAAATAATTACTTTGTTGCTTTCTCTCACCAGGGGAATGTTAGCTGAGCAGTATCCCAAATTGCTCTTTGATAGGATGCCAATCATATGGATAAAGCCAAGTGAGTATAATTACTTTGAAGTATGTGCTATTCAACAAGAGATTTGAACAATGAATTCTCTTGTTACAGAAGACCAATGCTCGTACCCTCACCAAAGTGCCCAAATGTTCACCTTTCCTTTGACTCATTCAGTCTCGTCTCATCTGAGCAATAGGCCTGTCCCTCTCTCCATAGGTGTTTGTAATTATGTATTTGACAAATGGACTAGTTAGATTAACTTTTTATAAATATGTTTAGTTGCTGCCCAATCTGTTTCTCAATTGAAAGATAATTTTGGTAGGAAGAGCACATGGTGTTTGAATTCCTGGCTTTACTCAAGGTGAGGAGAACTTTGAACTGACCTAGTGGACTTAGTAGACTTAGTGTTTTACCTCACATGATTTAGCAAGGTTTGCTCAGGTTATTTTTATCTACTCCTAGTTTTCTGTAATACCAATAAGATTTCCATAACTTTCATTTTCTTTGATGAGGAGCAGCAAATACCTGATTTTTATTTATTTGCTTAAGCAAGACTGTATTGTAACTGTTGCAACTAAGATGTAATTAGCTAATATACAGTCATACAAAGTTTCCACTTTTTATGTCTGTGCCTCTTTTGGCATGGGATGAATCTGTTCTCAGACATGAGATGTTAATAGCTTGTGTCTAAACATTAATCCTACCATGAAAGCTTTAATTATGCAATTATTCAGATTTGAATGTGGTTTTGAATTATTACAAAGTTGGTAAAATCACAGAAAAACATCGATTCCTGAAAACAAATTGTAATTAAACTAGTTTTTTAAACAGAAAAAAAGCCAGATATTATGTTGCTTGCAAAATAATATTGCAATTTTTATTTAGCTTTAAGGATGTTTCTGTAAGTACTTGATATTTAGATTAGTACTTAATATGTAGATTATGTTCCTGTGAATATATCTGCTGCACATAACATCTTGTGTTGTTTTTGTTTTTGTTTGAAGCTGCAAAATCAGATATAAAGAAATCTAATGCATATGTTTGCCCACTCTACAAGACAAGCGAGCGCAAAGGAGTCTTATCTACGACTGGACATTCCACTAACTTTGTCATTGCTTTGACACTTGACACGGATAAACCAGTCCAACACTGGATCAAACGAGGTGTTGCATTGCTCTGCCAGCTGGATGACTAACTTTGAACAGTTCAGATACAAACGTCACAAGATACCTTTCTTTTTGTTTGCTTACAGAAGTAGAGCATGCTGTGTAACAGAAACTTCTGGCCTTTTTTTTTTTTTTTTAATCTTCAAAGAAGGCATGCAAGTGTTTTCTGATCCCCAATATTTTGCCTTAAATGAGTATGTGTTATTATTAGCACCTTTACAGTCTATAAGAGATACAGCTAGGCTTTTAGCCTTTTTAAACATTATTAATGTGTAAACATAAATGTTATGTATTACTAAAATATCAATAAATATATCTTAATGGAAAACAAAAAGTGTCTGCACTTTCTGTGAGAAACATTACAATTAATGAACTTGAAGCATTAAGAGTGTTGAATCACGTGAGTGGAAACCCAATAGATAGTAAGTTTGGGGATTTCAGTCTTGTGTTACATATAGCCTATGTTCTGTCAGAGCAACAGTGAAGACTGCAATACGAGAAATTGTTTAACTATCTATAATAGGCACTTCCAAGTCTCTTCCTTGCTTAGCAAATTCATCTTTTCAGGATTGAATTAAGATATTGTGTTTTTTTTTTTTTTTTTCCCAAACAGTTTCCAGTAAGGAGAAATTATGAAAATCTCCCTTATGACCACCATAAAACATTATTTCTGTTTCTTTGTTGCTCCAGAGAGACAGTCCAGTTTCAATTCCTTCAATGATTCTACCCTTTCTTTTCTTAAAAAAAAATAAAATAAAATAAAATAATAATAATAATAAAATTACTCAAGCATTCTCCCTTAGATCTCCTCTACTAAAGAACTATTTCCACCTTGCATTCAGTCACAGTCATCATCATTTCTTTGTAAGGATCCCTCCACAAAATACAGTAGGGGTGAATTAAACAGAAAAGTCTCACTCCAGCCTACCTTCACCATTATAACTAGACATCTTTGTCCTTCATTTCATTGCTTATTGTGTGTTACACATAGAAGAGCTTTTGCGTGTTTCTTTCTGAAAAAAATCTTTTCCCTGTAAAGACTCTATATTATCTTTTGCTTTTCTATTTTTATTAATATGTACATTGTGATTAGGGAATCAGAAATGCATCGGAATTTTAATAAGGTTGTCTCTTGATTTAATTGGCTAGTTTATACTTTTATTGTTTGTATTGTTTCTTTATATGTTGCCTTATTCATATTTTAAACAAGCTCTTGACAGTACCTGTAATTAACTCTTATGAAGGTACTAACAATTTTTTTTCTCTCCATAATGTAATAGTTACTACTTACGGTTCTCAACTTAAACTAGAGTATTCTTGTAAATAAACTGAACTTCTAATTCCTTCTTTTGCTGACACAATTTGTCAGATCAGACTATGAAATGTAACAAACCTGTATGAAAGAAACATGGGAGAAAGTCCTGGAGTATCTTATGATAGGTTATTTATAGTGAGCTATTAATGGACACAGACTGTACTGAGATCATTTTCTATCCCGAAAATATTGCTTTCAACTTAATAATCACTTCAAAGTGTGAAGTCTTCCCTCTTTCAGAAGGTGAGGAAAAACTGCATTTTCTCAATTCTTAGGAAAATTAGTACTTTAAAAAAAAAAGTGTTTATATACACATTGTACTGTAGCTATAATCAAATACTAATGGTTACTTGTATGTATGTTTTCTTAATATATTTCTCTTGATAAGTGTGCAGTTACAGAGCAAGGCCTTGCAATCACACATTAGGTGGATCAGGTAACAAATTAACTGATGCAGGTTTGCTATGAATTACTGCTGCTCATCTTTAAGATGTTTCTAGAATTATTCTAAACTTTGTAAGTGCTGTGTTGACAACTTTCTTCATTTTGCCATGTTTATTCATTTTGCTCATTTATTTATTTGTCTTCAGTTTTATTTGTTCATTTTATTTTATTTTTTGCCCTGTATTTTTGTTTGTTTTGTTTTTGTTTAGTTTCAGGCCAACTCTCTTGAAAGACAGAAGTGAAAGTTTTGATATGAGGTAAAATGGATGAGAGGTTTGAGTCTAACAGAACATATATTTTAATCTATAATAACATGTAGCTGAATATACAAAGGAATAGTGTGACAGCTTATGCATATAAAAAGTGTACATCTACACACATAATATTTAACAATTGATGAGTGTTAAGATTTTTTCATTTTTTAATTTTAACATTTAGACAAATAATATAAATGAGATTCCTATGCTACATTGTTTGTATTATAATCTTAAAAGATTCCTAAAAATATTCTTAGTTAATTGAATACTTTCAATTTGGCAAACTTTTTTTTTTAAGCTATGATGCTGTTCTTAAGCTTTTTTATTATTATTATTAACTCCACTGTGATTATACCAGTGTTTTTGATTTCTGCATATATTTGAATTTATATTGTTGCAATATTTTTGCATATATATATATATGCATAAATACACCTTTATATATATATATTTATATATATATATAAATACACCTTACAAGTATTAGGAAAGTACAGGTATGCATTAACAAAGAATGCTCATTTGTAGGTTTATCTCTTCCAAATGGCTGTAGATGATGTACATAAGGTGGTAAGTTTGGTCTTTTTTCAACCATGGAGTTTGATGTTGTTTCAGTTGGACGACTGAAGCACATAATGTTAGCACAAATCTACTATATTTTTTTCTGACTACAGGATAGGGCTCTAATGATATCTTTGTTGGAACAGAATGAGCAAAAGGCATTACTAAAAAAATGTGTGTCCTTCGCGTACTTTTCACTACCAGGCCCTCTGTGAACAAACCAAAAAAATATCCCAAATTTTATTGCAGATCTGCTTTCTGCTAAGGAAGCATCAGAGCACAATTGTGATATTTGAGTGTCTGAAAGATTTAAGAGGGAAGGACTATTTAAACTATCTGAAAATTATGTTTTACTTATTTTTGTTGCTTTCTAGCAAGTAATGCCAGATGAATTACCTATTCTGTATGTTCAATCTGTGGAATAGAGATAAAAGCTAGCACATGCTATTGGACTAGAAGACCTTTATTCTGTTCTAAATAGAACAGCTCTCTTTGCAGTGTTCCAAACTAAATACTTGGGAGGAGGATGGAGCTTAAGATGGAGAAGTTCTGATTCATTTATTTTAGGCTATGCTTTGTTTCTGTTGATACTTAAACAACAATTGCTGTTTCTATTACTCCAGACGTAACCTGAAGACTTAACATCTGTGTCCAATTAAAAATCAGTGTTTTCCTACAAAAAGGTGATCCAGGTTGTGCTGATTGGCCATGTATAATGCTATATATATGTCTGATGATAATTCTGATGATGAAATACCTACCCAGCAAGCTATTCAGGAAAGCTTACAAGATATGCATAAAACTGAAACAAGTGCCAGTGCAACACAGGATGAAAGGTAATGAGTTATTGCTTTTATTTTGAGTGTTTTCTTGGCATTATTATATGTCTTACCTTGTCTCATGGATACTAGAAACCACTTGTAGCTTCCTTGTTCTGAGTTCTCCCTGAAAAAGTACATCCATTTCCTGAAAAACATGAATGTATGAAGCTTTCAGGTGACATTTGATCTAATATCTAAATGAATACAAGGCCTTATTTAAGCAGATAAGTATGTGATACAAAAAAATAGGTTGGTGTGGTACTTTTCTTCATTTTATTATTTGTTAGTCTTTGGGTGGAAAACCAATATTTATAGTGGCATGGGAAGACTAACAAAAATGCATTTTAATGTGTTAAAGTCTGACAAAACCTACATAACTTAAAGAAATTTAATATGTAGTCTAGTCTTGAGTATTTAAACTAAGGCATAATTATATCCTGAACTTCTAATTAATTATAGCACTTTATTTTTATTGTGTTTATGCAGTTTCCAGTTCATTGCAAGTAAAGAACGTGAAGCTATAATTGCAGCAATTCGGACAGTTAAGTACAAATACATTGCACTAAGCCTATACACCTACGAATCACTTTGGTACTGCATTGTTGAGCAATGCCTACATTTTATGTGTTTGATCAGCTGATTTAAGTGCAGTTTTTCTTTATATAGTCTTGGGGAGAGTTAGGCAACTAAAAATGGGACACACAAAAGCTAGCTTATTAGATAGGAACTTGATAATAGAATGGGTTCAAAAGTCACTCCTCTCTGGGATTGCATTACTTGATCTCCTAGAATTAGGGGAGAATGCCAGTCCTTTCTCACAAAAATAAGCAACACAATAGCAATGCCCCTGATCAATTAATGCTTCATAAACAGTATTTGCCACTTTGTGAGATACCCAAATTAAAATCCCATCTACCTGAAGTGTTCCAGAATTATTCCTTAAATGCCAAACTTTAGTGTATTCCTATATGGGATGCTCTTAGTCTGTCTGCTCTCTTGAAACTTCCACTTTTTGTGGTATAATCAATTTATATACTGAAACACAGAGATAACTAAACAATGAGCATAACCAGAACAGTTGTTAGGACAGTGGTCTGGCAGTGGTAAACCTTCAGTCCAGTCTTTATACACATAGTAAGTAGTTGTTATATAGAGATATTTAGTGGAGTAGGACTCCAGAGCTCAAGTCCTCTTTAGAAAAGCAAGTGCAATATATATTCCATGCTATGGAGAATGTGCCTAGACTCTAGTTACACTTACTGTCTGGTCTAATGAATATATAATTCTTACATATGTAGGAAAACTTCAGCAGAAGAGATTAAGAGCAGTCTATCCCAGCACCCAATAGTTGTTGCTAATAGGAGGGCAGACTGCATTCTTCCCGGAATGATGGGATAAAAAAACAAGAGTAGAATCCAGACCTTTACTTAAACAGGCTTTCTAGCCAAATAAAGTTTTGCTATTTCTTTATGAGATTAAATTGAAAACATAATCACTTCTGTTGATTAAAGTTCCAGTAAGGTTTTTAGTAAAAACAAGAATAAAGGGATAAATCTCATCCCAGTTAAGTCAGCTTCATTTTACTTTTGCCAACCTAAATATTCTTCATACAGTTTCACTAGGACACCTGTTTACTTTATGCACTAAACAGTCCTGCATTATTACACGAGAGGATTGTATTTTAAATATTTTAGCTATATTAATTATAAGCAAGTATCTTCAGTGTATTCTTCAGTATCTTCAGCATAATTCAAAATGCGTTGTGAGTCAATATAAAGCACCGATTGTTGCATTCATGTAAACGACCCTTTGATCAAAAACTGCTCTCTCAAAATAAGTTTTTTATTCTTGATACACTTGGATAAATGACAATATATTAGTTGCCTTAATTTTGTTTTATGATGAGTAATGGAATGTGTGTCTGTCTCAAAATATCACAGGCCAAGAAGAGGTCTTGAAGAAGCTGGTGAGGCACAGTTCTGCTTTTGAGGAGGCAGATCAGCACGGCTGGCTTCCCGTGCATGAAGCTGCATCACAGCTAAATATGAACATCCTTGAAATTACTTTGAAAGGTATGGAGTCCTTCTGGTTTTCCACCAAAAAGTTTTACACAGCCAGGTTTGTTGAATGATTCAGCTTCATATGTGTTCTGCTTTTCTGTATTTCAGCCTCCCGTGCCATTACATGGGAACAGACCACTCTAAAAGGGGAAACACCTCTCTTGGTGGCAGTAAGAAATTGCTTTGTAGACAATGTCCGCTTTCTCCTTCTCAATGGCTGCAATCCCAATGTTAAGAATGAAGAGGGAGATTCTCCTTTAGTTGTAGGTAAATATCTTATTTGGGGGTTGAGAGGTGAGGGAATGAGGTGAGATTATAGTTACATGTTTTAGGTTGCCATTTAACATATTTGACTTGTACAGTATCTAAAATATTTTGCTGTAAGGAACAAAAAATGTTAATCTCTGTCATTATCCACTTTTCTTAGAAGATATCAAGGCTTTAAATGAGCTAGTATTCCAAGTTAGGGACTGTCACCACAAGGTTCTGAGCATTATTTATTAATTAAAATATTGTCCTTATTGGTCTCTTGAAGTGTGGGAAATGCAAAGCTAGGAGAAGCTAAAAATCTTTCCCCAGTGTCTAATTCAATGCAAGGAGCTCCAAATGGCCTATTTTCCATCCCTCAGTTGCAAGGAGTTTGAGGTTCAGGTTGAACATACATTTTTTTCCTCAAATAATCAAATAACTTTCTTCATAAAGTACTAGAGTGTCTTCCTCTGCTTTCCTTGGCATCATTCATGCAGTTGTGCCAGATAACCAGGTCCTCCTGCTGCTTCATGCTATCCCTGTTCTTCATGTCTGCAGGTGGAAAAACATTCATATTCTCTACTTCATGGTACCTCTTTCATTGCATCAATTCCTCTTTCTCAAAAACAAAACAAACAAACAATCAAAAAACAACAACAAAAAAAACCACCAGAGTAATTGCTTTTGATTTTCAAAAATTGTAGCAGAGCAGCCTGATTTATCTGCATTACATAGATCATAAAACAGTTCAGGCATTGCTGGAATTAATCCAAGTATAAGTGATGAGGCTAGCCAGGCCAAAATTCTTAAATTCTCAATTCACTTCTGTTTGAATTTTTTAAATTGAAGAGGAAAGTCCTATACCTATTATCACTTTCAGTGTGGATGCCAATCATGCATAGGAACTATAAGCCTTGATTTGTAAAGAACCAGTCCTAATATTTTGCCAAGGTGATTTTCAAAACACTTCTATGTTCAGTGCCTCCCCTGATTTGGGCTATGATGCTATTATTATTACTGAGTCCCAGCCAATAAAAGGAAGGTCTGTTCTCATTATCTGAGTTCTAAAGGAGCACCGTAAGTTTCTGGAACAAACCTGTAAGTTTTTTCTTACTAGAAGGGTGGCTTTTTCAAAACAGTAGTCAAAGAAAGAGGAAGAATCCTACCAACCATCTCTAGGACTCCCAATCCATTCTTTTGAAATGACTAAAGCTTCTATTCAGGGCCACCTGTTCAGAAAAGATGCAGAAAATTCCTAGATACTTTTAAGTGCACTATATTAAAATGCACCATCCCCCAAGAAGGGGATGTATGAGATTTACCTAAAGCAGCCATGTAGGTTACAGATAATGGAACATCACGGGTTATAGTGTGCTGTCAATGTTATTTCAAGTAGCTGTGGCACGTGAATCTTCTGTCTTATCTGTCTTGGTAAAAGGCACTCGCTCTTCTATCTTGCACAGCCAGGAAGATCAGAGAGGAGAGGAAAGTGGCCTATTCATTCCATTTGCTGGAGCCAATGCAAATCACTCTTTTAAGATTCTTACTGTCGTGACAGATGAGGCTTATTAAGATGAGAAAGTATATGATGCAGTCATTGCAAACTTTTTCATATTATGGTAACTGTCTATGAACATTAACTGTAGCAGGCCAGCTCCTGACTGCAGTAAGCCCATGTATGTGATCTCCATCTAGTGGCAGGGAAGGTTGCATTCTGTTACAACAGCAAGCGCAACAGAAGATAACAGAGAGAAAAAGAGATTACTGTAAAATTATTCCTTTGTATAGTTTTTTATCCTGAAAACAAAGAACAGACTTGGTGAAAAGTTGAACCTTTCAGTGTAGAGTGTCATTTCTTAGTGTATAAATAGCAGTGCTGGGAACAGCTTGAGCTTTCCTGGGCTGCCAACTAAGAGAAGCCATGCTGCGTGGAATAGTGTGGGCTAACATTCTGGCTAATGCTTTCTTTATTATCTTACAGCAATTAAATACAATTCATATGAGATTGCTGCCTTGTTGATAAGTTCTGGTGCAAAAGTGAATTTGCAGTGTGTCCACAAGAGGACTGCTTTACATGAGGCAGCCAGACTAGGCAGAAAGGATATGGTGAAGCTGCTTCTTCGTTCTGGAGCAGATCCTGATCCTCGCAGTGGATATGGGCTCACACCTCTAGCACTGGCTGCACAAGTTGGACATACAGAAATTATGGAACTCTTACTGCAGAAAGGTGAGACTTTATTATATAGGATATTATAGGAAATGAAGGCTCAGGACAAAAGAATCTTGCCAATGTCATAAATATCTGGTGGGAGGGTGTAAAGAAGACAGACCCAGATTCTTCTCAGTGGTGCCCAATCAGGGCAAGAGGCAATGGACACAAACTGAAACCTAGGAAATTCTGTCTGAACACAAGAAAACACGTTTTTTTTTTTCCCTGTGAGGGTGGTTGAACATGGGAATAGGTTGCCCAGAGAAGTTGTGGAGTCTCCATGCTTGGGAATCCTTAAAACCAAACATGGACCTTGACAAAGATCAAGGATCCAACATAAAAGGTTATGACATAATGGTTTTATTTGGTGAAGAATAGAATTCTCCATACCTTGTCACTGGAGGGTTGGAGGTACTAATTATTGCTGGACATTTACAGTGACTACTGTGAAAATCCTTGATGCTTCTTTTCAGGTGCTGATGTTCTTTCACAGGCAATGGATTGTGCTTCTGTATTATTTGAAGCAGCAGCAGGAGGAAATCCAGATTCTCTGAGTCTTTTACTAGAATATGGGGCTGATGCCAATGTACCAAAGCACTCGGGTCATTTGCCAATCCACAGAGCTGCATACAGAGGACACTTTCTGTGAGTTAATATACTTAAAAACCAAGTAATAATAACATCAAAAATACCAATTTTGCTAATTCTGCCATATTCAAAGCAGGCGGTGAATCTGTAGTTTTACAGAAGGAATTCTTAACTGAGTAAATATGAGTTCTCTGTGTCTGAATGTAAGAGACTAGTCAGGATAAAAGCTTCACCATTTTAGGATGAACATAGTCTCTTTGGATAAATCTCATCTCCATGCTATCATAGGAAAGTAAACATACTAAATAATCAAATAGACTTAAGAGATAAGGTTATCCTTGTTTTACAGACATGAAAGTCACTGGAAGATACTAATGTTAAAATTGCAACCAATAAGTAAGAAACAACTCTTCAATACAAGAAACGTTCCATTGTGTTTAAGAATCTAAGGATTCTTCATTTCTATATTAATACATCTATTATTTAAATTATATTCAAATATTATGTTGTATTAATTTAAACATTATGTTGTACTATGTTAATTATATGTAGGTATTAATATTATAATATATTGCATCCATTCCCTAATTCCTATAAGTTAAGCAACAACACAGTGCTTTCAACATTCATGGAAAGCTTTTATTGAGAAGGAATGATTATTCCTCTAGCAAGGATTGGGGTTGTCCATGAATAACAGTATAAAATGTTATGAGTAGCAGGTGTAAAGTCATAGTATCCATTGCTGGCTAACCAATTCTTAGCAATTAAAGTTAATGCAGAGGTATAGCATGCCATGGTACTATTTTCGCAGATTAAGACATAGAATACAGTCAGGATAAATTCTGAAGCCCAGCAACACAGAGAAATTCAAGGATTGAGCTAGGTGAACCAATATGCTTCAGATTCTGAGATTCTCTCTCTTTTTTTTTTTTCTTCAGTGCCTTAAAGAACTTAGTTCCAGTTACTGATTTTGATGCCATTAAAGAAAGTGGAATAAGTCCAGTTCACTCAGCAGCAGCAGGAGCACATCCTCAGTGCCTTGAATTTCTCCTCAAATCTGGGTTTGATGCCAATTTTATGCTGGATCAAAGAATTCGCAAAGGCTACGATGACCGCCGGAAATCAGCATTGTACTTTGCTGTTTCAAATGGGGATATCTGTTCAACGCAGTTGTTGTTGAATGCTGGAGCCTTGCCAAACCAAGATCCCATCAACTGTCTCCAAATAGCCTTGAGAATGGGCAACTATGAGTTAATGAATCTACTGCTCCGGCATGGGGCTAATGTCAATTACTTCTGCAGAGTGAATACAACACATTTTCCATCAGCTCTACAGTATGCTCTGAAAGATGAAGTGATGTTGAGAATGCTGATGAACTATGGATATGATGTGCACCGCTGCTTTGATTGCCGTCGAGGAAATGCTTCCCATTCCCAGTACGTGACTGATGGATGGACTTCAACTGTTATCAAAGATACAATGGTAAGTATATCAGGTAGCTTCATATGTTGTTGTTTTACTGCCAGTATCCTTCATACAACTAAATGAAAATGTACTTATTAATGTGATCTGTCAGAAAAGGAAATTTTGAAACAGTAAGAAAGACAGTTTACACATAAAGGTAGGAATAGACAAGGTTTTAAAATTAGATAGATGTTGCCATGAGGCCTGGTTCATGACAGCTGACTATCATAAACAATATATTTTAGAACTGTGAAAATACAGCTAATGATATGCTAATGATAAGTAGAGAATTTGCTCTCCAGGGCAGTCTTGTCTGTGCTGTGAAAGCAGGGACTTGAAGGCTGGCTCGCTGGGTTGTCTTGTATCACGTCACTAATACTGGAAGCCTGTTGAAAGGAACCCCTTGATCTGGCATCATAAACACTAAGCAAAAATTAACAAACCTGGATTGACCTAAACACGTTCCTGGAGACACTCAGAGTCACTGTTTTGCAGTTTGTAAAGTTCATTTGAATGTAATAAACCTTTCTTTAACCTGAAGATGGGGGGGTGTGGCATGCGCCAGGCTGGTGCGTTCCCTGTTCAGCACGCTGGGACACAGGTCTCTTCCAGTACTGTCCAGTTAGGTTTAAATTCCTGGTTGAGGGCTTGGAATTCCTCTTAGGGAGGGGTAGCACTTTGGTTTAAGCACTTAATTATCGAATATACATCTGTTTAAGTTCATTTTTGGATCTTGTTCTTCCTTGCATTCTGCTGAAGTTATATAATTGCTCTTGTCCTGCAGAGGAAGAAGTCATTTACAGGAGTAGTGAATATTATCCTATTAAACATTTTGTTTTCATCAGTTCTGTGAAGTGATAACCTTGTCATGGCTGAAGCATCTTTCTGGGAAAGTAGTGCGAATAATGTTAGACTATGTCGATCATGTTAACATCTGCTGGAAGCTAGAAGCAGTTCTCAAAGAACAGGAACTCTGGCCAGACATCAATTCAATTTTAAGTAAGTATCTGATGTTTAGATGTGAAAGGACACACAAGTTGTTCTGGGACTGGGACCTGTTTTGTTGGTGGTATTTTAGTTGTTTGGTTTTTTTCTCTTGACCCTTGTTAGGCTAAAAGTTGTCTTTTGACAGTAAGATCTCTCTGAAACAAAAATCGGTCCATGTAGCATTTAAATTAAGTCTCTCTCAGAAGTCTGACAGACAGTAACTGCATAGTTTATGTGGAGCACTTGGGAACTTCAATTACAATGTGGACAACACAATCCTCTTCAAGGGGAGAAAAGCTCTTCCCCCGTCTCGAGGTGCTAGAACAACTCTAATAAATTACTATCTTTAATTGAGTGATTTGAATTCCAGTCTAGATTAATTCTATGTCCTTTTTTATTTGTACATAGATTAAAAAGCAGTAAGTCAAAATTCTACTTTTAGTAGCTTCAGATTGGCAGAGAACATTGACCAATTATTTGGGGTTAAAGTACATTCACCAGACTTTACTACTTATACTCCATTAACATACATTTAGCTAACTTGACAGAGACACAATCTGTTGATTTAGCTGACAATGATTGTAAAAATAACTGAGAGATGCATGGGCTGAGGTAAAAAAGCTAGATCCTGACAGGTCAGGTTGTCCAGGGACAGCCACATTCATCTTATCCATCAATTTACGGAATGAACATGCAGCAAAATCTGGAGCAAAGTTTTTGAAAGGTGTAGGAAAGTAGTTGCACAAAAATGAATAAATAACTTATCGATCTCACCTTATTTCTAGCAAATCCTCGCTCTCTGAAGCATCTTTGTCGTCTGAAGATACGGGAATGCATGGGCCGGTTGCGTCTCCGTTGTCCTGTCTTCATGACCTTCCTTCCACTGCCAAACTGCTTGAAAGACTACATACTTTACAAGGAATATGATCTTTATGGACATGAAAACTTCTTAGGATCCTCCAACCTCAACTGCACATAATTATTAGTTCTGTATTGTGAAGGGAATGTTGAAGTGGGTAAGACTATCTTATGCATCTCCTTTTTTCATTTGGGATTTTATCTCATATGTAAGGAATACTAAGTTTCAGCATTCTCCCCCTCGTCCCTTGAAGAAAATGGGGAGGACCCCAAAATGTAAGTATTAGTGATCCTATTCTATGTATACAGTGGAATATAAACTATCAGAAAGTTATGGCCATACTACTTTAAATGCTTAGTGTGAAAATGTAAAGTACTGTTAAAATCACCAGTAGGACTGTAAACCTTGCATTATTGCTAGGTTAAAGCCTGTCATAACATGTAACACTACCTCCAACTGCAGAGTTAAACTCAGGGTTTGGTTGAAGGCCATGAAGTTAACTAAAACCAGGAAGGGACGTGATTCTTTTTAATCTTGTACCTTCCCTTCTCTTGCTGAGAAGTAGAGGTTTTATTTGCAAAGACCTACGGTGAAGTTCTAAAAAGCAGCATAAGTAGATTTTTTTTTTTCCCCACCCAATTACACAATCCCACTTTCTAAGCATTAAAATAGGATTAACAGCTATAGAAACCTGCTTATTACAGCAGCTAGTGTGAAACACCAATGTTTCAGCAAGGCAACAGTATTTCTGAAACGTGTTAGTTCTGCATCTCCTGCTCAGGCATTGACATGTCTCATCCACTACGTATTTGGTTGCTCTCTCTAGAATTAGTTTCCTTTTACAATGCTGTCCAAAGACATGCCTGCAGTTTTTTGGAATTTCTCTTCAAACAGTTGCAGCTTAAACTTATGGCACATTCACCTGAGAGCAATCACAGCTGTTGTCTTAAAGTCTTGCATAGTACACACAGACCCACAGCATGCCTATTCTTTCTAAATATAGTACAGATGCTAGTCTGTATCTTTTTAAAGAAAAAAAAATCAACACACTTGGTATTAATAGTATTTATTCCTTCATTATCAGGTAAGCATAGATTTTCTAGTTATACATGCATCTGTATTCACTTAAAGTTACATAATTCAAAAGTCTGCTTTTCTCCAGAAAAATCTACAAATCTTATAAAATACAAATTTAACCATAATGTAGTTATGACCCATTGCTTTTTACACGGTGTTTGTCAGGTAATTAAGAAAACTAATGAAGCCAGTGAAAATATGTGTAAGTAGCCATGTTAGTAGTTGTGCTGGTATAGCTTCTGTACACATGAATTCTGATCATTACCATAACCACAGCTCTGTACAAAGTGTTACACATTGTCAGGTAACTAGAGCAACATGTGCACTAAAACAGCCAGCTAAGATAGTAAGGGTTTTCTTCTTCTAATGTTCAGTCTTTGATTGTTGCAGAAGTTATCAGCATTCCCAAGTACAGTAACTTCCTCTGAGGATATCTAGCTAATATGATTAAAATTAAGAGAACTGAGATACGGTTTGACAACAGAGGGACTCAACCGCATGTTAAAACTTTGTTTAATGGAAGGGAATGCATCCTGTCACCAAGAATGGTACTTACTGAAAGTCAGTATAATGAAAGAAGCAGGCAGTTTTTACATCAGTACAAGTTCCAGCCTGGAAGTTGTTATACTTAAGCTTTTATTTAACCTACAAAATGCTGACTGAAGCTCTGGCATAATATATATTTACTATTCGTGCTTCCAAGATTAAGACACATCAAAGCTGAAGTATGCTATTGGAGGTTTTAAATACAGCTATTCGGGGAAAAATGTGTAAGTCTCAAACATTGCAAAAATCACTTACACTTCACTAGAACAGGACCAATCCAGAACATCATCATAAGAATTTGACCACTCCACTGTATTATAAAAATGACCTGAAAGATTGTACAAAATCCTTGGCTTGCAATATAAACTCCATTAAGGTTACAAGTGCATTCACAATGACACACTGACTTATTCTTGTCATGGTAACTTAGATACCACTGTGGCAGGACCAAAAAACAACTTACTGCTTGGGTGAAAAGAAAAGCCTCGGAGACTAACTTGCAAGAAATTTTGTAAAACAGAGCAAAGGAAAGAATATAAAATATCAGCTCTTGCTGTTAGGCTAGATGGTATCTCAACTAAACTCACTAAGCAGGGGCAGGTTTTAGTTCTCTGAGTGAATTCTGAAATAATAAGAGCCTATGTAACAAGGTAACTTTCTCCACTGGCTTCTCCTAAAGTCTGTGCAACTATTTTAATTCATCAGAATTCACCTTAAACATAAGCACAGTCAGTTTTGTTTCTTTATATTGATGTACATAAATTACATCTTTATAAATATGTTCAGCAGCATTGTTTTTTTCAGCTGTGGGTTCACATTTATATAAAGATGAAATTTGACTGCATTGTAGAGAGGGAATATTCCTGAACTCTTAAATATTACTTGACTGTTAGATGGTAAGTTGTCTTGATATAATTTCAAACCTAAAAAGATTAAGGAAATAACAGGCTATCAAATCCGCATTAGTTTACACAACACACTTGTTACCAGTTCTGTGTGGCTAAGTTGCATATGACTATTAACTTGTCCTCAGGTTTAGACTTCAAGAAATATATTCATGGCCATAGAGGAGTGCTAGGTATTATCTGTAATGCAATAAAATGCATGCCCATAGTTTGACCACGCTTTATATATTTTGATATTCACGCTGTTATATACACAAAGAACATATGTAGCTTGAACAACTTGAAACAACTGATAGCAAGACTTGCATGGTCTACATAGTGTAATAAACTTAACATCCCCTTACCAAAGGGAAAAAAAAAAGTCAGTAACTATTAGGCTGGAATTAGCAACTTAAAAACCTAGTCCTAAACAACACTGCTGATTTAATACCTATGCAATGTCATTTTAAAATTGTGTACTTGAAAAAATAGTTTCTGAAATAATACTAGGTTCACATGAAGCAAACTACAGCTTCAGCTGAAAATGCTTGGAAGATCAGTCCCTAAGTAAAAAAGCAATAGAAAACAGGAAAAATAAATTACAGGAAAGGAAACTAACCAGTAATTTATTTACAATTATAGGTGGTGAAATCCTACCACAGTAGCTCCCAGGAGAACATGAGGTGTTTATATTAAAAATTGTAGTCTCAAAGTAAATATTAAGCTTTTAATTTTTTTCTTTAATTAACAAAAATATTTTCCAATGAAGTAGTTCTAAACCTCCTAGTAAAAAGGGTACCAGATAGTTTTTTTTATTTTTGTAGGAGGGCATGGATAAAACCTCAGCAGCTACTCTTTGCCTTGAGGCAGTTCTAACTACAGATCCAGGTGCCTCCTCCCTTTAAGCAGAACTAGTTCTCCTCCCACTACTCATTCATTGTACTGCTCCATTTTAACGTCCTGATCTCTCTCAACTTGCCATTTGCTCTTGCAGCTTTTGTCAATCTCCCAGATGCATTTATATCTTTTTGCTCATTTTACACCAGCAAAACTCTCCTAAACAAGCAAAATAACCGTCATTTCATTCATGCATCTCACTGTTTTTGTTAAGCACTGCTTTCTTCATTCATTTCCCTTCTTTTCGGTGGATATGAGAGAATCATCCAATGCAAGTGGAATGCAATTCACGCCTATGCTGTTTTAGAAAACTACGTTTAATGGCATAGATGGCAAAGCCTGAACTAAAAATGAAATAATTCCAATCGTATATAGTTAAAGCTGTAGTAATTTAACATGCTAGCTTTTTCTGTTGATTTCCTCACATATTTATGCCTAAAACATTAATGGTAGGGGTCAAAAAAAGATAGAGTAATTCAGTTGTCTGACATCTCTTCAGGAAGGCTACATGTCAGCAACGCTTTTTGATGAGACTGCTAATCTGTTAGCTTTCTTCCACATGGAGCTGTGGGTGTTGCAGCTAATCTTACTCTGACAGCTTGGTGACTAGACTCATTCTTCCTGAGCTATTTCACAATTACTTCATCTTCAGCATGTACTTGAGGAAGACACAATAAACTTGAGCTGTGCTGGCATATTATTTGATTGACAGAAAGCAGAAATAGCGTAAAAACAAAAACCACAAGAGAAAGAAACACAAACTGGAACAATTTGCAGAGATAAACTGTCTGCCATGCAACTATCTGTAAGCCTAGATTTAGGCACGAAAAGGAGAAGAAAAAAAAAAAAGATGCTTTTGCTGCCTTTCTGTACATTTTTGTTGGAAAGAATAAAAACAGTCTCTTACAGATGAGATGAGAATACAAGACCATATATGAAATAAAAATGCCATTTAAGATTTTTTTTTTTTTTTTTTAAAACCACAGATTTGTATGGTCCATGTTACAGCGTGCTGGCCCTATCTGGCCACAGGCTGATGCCATTTGGCCTGACTGGGCAACAACAAAAGCAGGTACTTCTGCAACTGGCTACTCTGGGGATGAAAAATGTGCTGAAACAGGAGCTATGAACTATCTCGGGAAGAGACCCTGGAGCCTCGCTGTTGCTTAGTCTCCCACTCCCACTCCTCTTTTAAAGCAGGAATATTGTGACCACCTCCATGGCTGCTCAGTCCCTTCCACGTGCTATGGTGCCAGTGGCATCATGAGAGCTGCTCTAGTTCCTATTGCAGTAGCAGCCCCAGCGCAGCAGACTGCTACTCCTGCAGCAGCGAGGGTGGGCAGGCAGGCAACGCTCCCTTTTCTCTCCTGTGACAGAAGCCAGATGCAATCAGTTTCTGCACAAAACTTTTCATCTCCAGCAATAAAGAGCAGGAGGAGATTGCTGTCATTAGCCTAAGCAAGGCAACTCCTATGCATGAGGAGAGTTAAGGATAGTGTTCCCTCTGTGTACCTACAGATGTCTAGCCGAGAGGTCTTGAGATTCCTCGCTTACTTACTTTATCAGCACCAAGCGACTCTAGCTATGAAGGACTGGGCCATCACCAGCTGATAGGAAATATTCTGAAAATTGCTTCCATTCCTGAACACCAGAAATGCCCTGCAATGAACTGTAAAACACTCATAACTGTTACAATACGATTTGGAATATAAGTATTTTCTTCTCTTTGTACATTTCCTGTTATGTTCAGGCCACTATTAGAGAGACATCTGTTCCATTGGAGTTTAGTATCTATAGTAATTAGTGCAAAAATAAATATTTCTTCTTACTTCAAACAAGTTTTCTCTTCTGGATCAAAAGATGAATGCACATTTAGTATTATACAAAATAAATATTACACAGGGTATGGACCATGGAGTTCAGGCTTACAAGGTGTAAACAGATACTACTTTGAAAAATGATTTATGGGATTTGACTCTAGGATGTAGACTAGCATAGTCTTTTACTTCTGTTTGCAAAATACAGTTCCATAAAAAGACTTTAAAAGCCTTAACTCATTTTCAGTAAACGTAGTATACTGGTGGCAAGGCATTTATAGATTCAGAAGATTTCTCAAATGATAATATTCAAGATGTTCCTGCAACTCTAAGCATGTTTTTATAAAAAGTGAACTCAAAGGCTTACAGCTTTTTATTACATGTAGTGGGGAAAAACAAGAACATGGCACTTGTGCTACAAGAATATATACATTATTCTTACTGTTTGATAAGGAATGCTTTATACATTCCTCATGCAGCAAAGTGCGACTGCGTCTCTTCAGCTCTTATCTAGGTCTGACAAGTATTTTTTTTTTCTCCTGTTCCAAGAAGCCTTCCAGAATTATATTCACCAAAAAAAAAAATTTAAAACAGTACCATACAGTGCAATAAGAAACAAAAAAATACGATCCTTCTGTCTAGAACTATTGCATATCTCACTGATGTTAAGGATTTTTCTTTCTAATTGTAAGAACAGTTATGTGCAACGAGTTATGTAAAGCTCAGCGCTGTCTTATTTGGACATTCACTTTTGTTTCCAGCAAGGTGTTCTGCACTTTGCAGTGTAAAGAACAAATTTCAGCGTACTGTTGAAGATCAGTGAGAGTTTAAGTTTTGTTTCAAAAGCAGTCAATTGCACAGACAGGTAAATGGAAAAAATATATATTTTTTTCCATACTGCTGAGAATTTGTTGAGAAAACAATTTTGTAATAAACATGGTAGCATCACCATGCTTTATCTGGCTTACAAAAGAGAAATTATACTGATGTGAAAGTGGAAATCAATTAAGAAAGAAAAATCAAGGCATATTAAGGGCCTACACATCATGAAGTCTTTTATACAATACAACAGACCCTCCACCTGCATTTCAATTCTTGTAGAACTTACATCCATGATTCCAATTTTAATTAAGTAGGCAACCTTAGGTTTCAGATTCTCTCTTCTTCTTTCCATCTTCTCCTAAATCACTGTCTTCTGACTGGCTGCTGCTAAGGACTACAAACTGTCCTTCTCCACCGCTCGGGTTTGATCTGCTGGAAGCAGCTATCAATCGGCTTTGCTCCTCCAAGTCCTAATTTGAGAGAGGGGTGAGGAGAGGGGAGGAAATCAGAAAAATAATGTTCACTTTAAAGCTGTCTAAAGTGGAAACAGGATACCATTATTCTGATTTGTAAAATATCTTTTATTATTACCAATGGACAGCTTTTTATAGAGACCGGAGTTAAAAGATTGAGTAGGAAACCAGAACATTTTGGTTTCAGTAGCTGGCACTATTAGAAGAGCTAACACGTTTAATACATCTGTACCTATAATCCATAAAATACAGCAGGTCAGAACAAATAGCTTGGCCTACAGCCTGCTCCCTGCAGCCCCTTCCTCACAATGTAACTGAACCCTCGTAGCAAACGAACCGTCTCCGTACATGGCAGATAATTACTTGCGGTCATGTATGGGGCAGTTCATGCATGTGACAACAATATTTTTATTTTGGGCCTGTGATAGGTGTTTCTTCAAGCACTGCTCTTAAGTGCACCTATAAAGATGTCTTGTGGTTTATCTCCTCAGAAGAGCTCTTTTTAAGAACTACTATACAAAATTATACAAAATCTGTACAGGAAATACTTCCAATAATTAACTTCATTCCACAATGTTCTGTAAATTTGTACTAAAGAATGTGATACTGTAGCTGGAAGTACAAAACTGCAAAATAAAGTTAGTAAGTAGGAAAAAAAAAAAGGAGCATTAACAAATAACAGTGAAATGTACCTTTTCAATTTGTTTTTGTTTACTCAGTTCTTTTTGTTGTTTCTCTTTGACTCTCTCTATTTCTTTTTGCTTTTCCGATGCTTTTCGATCCTGAAGGGCAAAAACGTAAATAAAAGTAAGTAACAACAGCCTGACATGTTTGATACACTACTGATTTATATGAGCTTGCTCAAAACTGTTAAACACTTGATTATTCTTCTCTTAAAGGACAGGTATGTTTGTTAAAGGTAGTAAGCACACCCCTATCTTGAATATTGTGCTAAAGTAGACACAACAGCATTACTGTATCTATAAGCATCTTGCAGAATATATTCTATTACACATACTAAATATACCCTCTCCATTCTACTCACGAGGTTACCTTCCCCTAAAAAAGATTCTTACCAGTTCTGCATGAAAAGCTATTTGTTTTGCCAGTCCAACGGAGTCACAAATCTAAATACAAATCAGATTTGAAATAATCTGTAAGAATCTAATAAAATGCCTTGAAAACTACGCCACATTCCCAAATCAGCTATGACAGTATATTAAAATATATTATTATTATATTAATATATATTACATTATCAGGTCAACTTTTTTTCAGTACATAAGCAAAATACTCTCCCACAGAAATCCCTTAGACAGCTTGAATGGATCTAACATCTTGGAATCCATGTCAGGTTCAAAATTGATACAAATACAACCATCACCAATACCTTTTCCCCTTCATTATTTGATTCAAATATATAGCAGACGGAAGTTTGGCGGCTGTCAACTCTCCCTCCTGAAGTTTTAAGCACAAATCCAAAGAGGCGCTTATTCTCCTGGTGCGTAGCATACAAGACTACATTGGGCAAAGGAAACTGCCAGAAAGGATCAAATATGGAGATATTAAAATCAGTTTCTGATGTTTTCTATATGAATTTTCACTGTACTGCACATTACTTCATTATCAAAAATATGCGACCACACCAGAGAAAGTTACAACCTGACTGAACACATAGTTGCCAAACACAAAACAGCAGATTAGAAGGGAAGGATTAAATGATTCAAAAGATAGAGGAGGGGATTACATTTGCAATGGGATTCAGTCATCTTTGTAAACGTGAGAGACACATTCATACAAATTGCATTTGTGACTAAGCTTTCAATATTTGGTACCAAGTCAAGGCAATTCTCTAAAACTTTTACTGCAAGTAGTTCAGCTCAGCTGAATTATATATAAGCAAAAAAAACCCAAGCAAACAAACAAACAAAAAAATCCACAGATCTTTATTATTTTGTTACAATAAAAATATTTTGCATTCTCAATTCCTAAAAGAAGTTGGACTAGAAATTTCAAATTTTTTTTAAAAACTTAGCAAAGGATAAATTTTTAAATTCTGAAGGTCCCTATTACAACTGTTATAAACTGACAGGATGAGAGTTCTTCACTGTACACATTTAGAATACTAGACATTCACTCAGTTGCTTTATCTCACCTTTAATAGCTCACAGTTTTGGGGCAGTTTTGAACTTAGTGCCACAAAGGTAAAGAAAAAAAATACAGAAAAAAAAAAGCACAGCTTGTAATATTAAGAAGGTTTCATATGCTTAGGATTTCCCTTTATGGAAATGATAATTTAAAGTTCCTGATATGTTGAGCATCTTTAAAAGAAGACCCAAAGAAATAAATGACAGACCAGAAACTGTGCAGAAACAAATGGCAGGGAGGGGAGGAACAGTTTCGAAATATGAAAAATAAAGACTGCTATTACTGAAGAATTAAGTTGGCCACATTTGGTATCCTATGAAGAATTCCACCTATTTCTTTCACTTACTTATATTTATTATAAAGCATTAAATAAACAAACAGAAGCCATACAACCAAAGCCAAACACAACCAAAACCTTTTGGACTTCTGAGCTCATTTAACTCCAACCTTAATGATACTTTTCTACCACATATATAAATGTTTATAATCAAATACATTATTAAAATAAAATTCTCATATTTTCCTAAGATTTTCCCCTATCAAATCAGGGAAAGCAATGTTTCAAACATCTATTTCTCCTATTGAGATCACTCCCCTTAAACCTGATTTACTAGTGTTTTTCTGTTTATATTTAGATGTTTGCATCCGTCTCCCAACTTTCAGGGAAATTTGTCTGCAAATCTCATGCTGTCAGTGATTTTTGCTAACATTTAATAATATTGTTTAAAAAGTAAAAGAATTACGTTGCTGGATATTTATCTTAAAATGTAAAGTTACTTACTCGTAGTCTTGTAACTTGTGTCTGTGGATCAATTAACCTAAAAAATTGTTTTTAAAAACAAACCAGAAAGTAAATTTTACCAAAGTGAAAGAAGATCATTCTATAAATAAACATCAGTAGAAGTCAGGAAGCAAACTTACTTTAAACAGTCACAAGTGACTAATAAATGTGATTCTGTCATCCTGAAAATGTTATGGATAGCCCGAGCTGCTAGTATTTGACGCATTGTTTCATAAACAACATCTGGACTTTCATCAGACTTCACCGCCATAGAGCCAAGAAATCTTACAATAAACAACTGGTGGAGAATTGAATCTAAGAGAAACAAAAGTACTGAGTAAGTGAACTCCATTTTGGGTCTTCCATTCAAAACTACTTCCAAGACCAAAGATGGACTGCAGTCAGGAAAACTCCAGGCTTCCAATAACTTGAAAAGAGATTGCTTGTACTTATGAATTACAGGTACAATTACTAAATAACAACTCACATCTTTTCATTTGGTTTCATTAATATAAAAGATGCAATACAATGATTAAAAAAAACACACAAAAGGACTTTCAGACAGAAGTCTGATTTAATTCATCTTAATACATTGCTAATGTAATGTACCTAAGCACTCTAAAATTGGTGTTAAATAAGAAGGTACAGATGAAAATACAAAATTAATTTGTAAATTCTATTATTCATTTTGCATTGAAGTAAATATTTTTTTACCTTCTGTTTCAGATTTTGAGCCTCCAGATTCACCAAAAGGATTTGTGCGTCTATTAAAAAATGAAAACATTAAACCAGGAGTCAGATTACAAGAATCACTAATGAATAATGTTGTAGTCTCACGCTGCATCAAATAAGATCAAGATGTAATGATTTCACAGACTTATAATCTGGAGGAATAATGTATGATGAATCATAAGAGCAAGCAATTTAATTGGAAGTAAAACAAATTGCTATATTTGAGGGCTTAAATTATGGGCAGAATACCAGATATTATTGTCTTATTGCTACCACAGACAGTATAGCTCACGTGGTATTTTTTATACTCGAATTAAGCCCAAGTCAAAACCATATTAATGTTTGAAAAGGTATAGTTTTAGAGAATGAAATATCACAGAACAGCTTCAGGAATTACAGCCAAAAGCTGGTCTTTCATTACTCCATAGGAGCACTACATCTCTTATCACTGTCTCAAGTTGTTGAATTACTTACTGAGGAAAACTCACTGGTTTTATTTCAAATGCAGCTTTCTGAAAACATCACTGGGGTTTTACTCCTAGAGGGTCAAGAGAAATGTGGCTGTTTCTGGCTCTCAAAGACAGAAGTGCTATCAGTTACAACAAAAAGTGAAAATACTCTAGGCTTCCAAGTCTACATTTTTAAAAGCAGTAAAGCAATACTGAAAGGAATACAGGGAACGGGAAATTAGTTAAAACTTCTAAACTCTTTCTCTTTGGCTAACTGGCCGCTGAAAAACACTTGTCAAGGGTTCATAAACTTTGAATTAGGTTTTATAGGGGAGTAATGAAGGTATCACCTCTCAATAGTTAACATTCTAGAAGCAAATTTCAGAACTAAGAGAAAAATCACGTGAATCTCTCCTATTCCGCTACATGTCAGAAATCTTAACTAAGAGATGTCCAGTTTAAAGTAATAACATTGTTCTAGATTGAACTCTGAAGTCAAGATTGCATTGCTACAATGCTTAAAGAACATGGACTCAATCAAGAATCCTCCCACTGAATGATGACCTGTGTAAATATACTACAGGTAAATTCTTTCTATTAGCATCTTTAATCGCTTAGACTTTTATTGTCATTTAAGAGTAGATGGGAACAGTAAATGCAAAATCTTATAGGACCTCACAAAAGAAAAAAAAGAAAAAAAAGATTAAATATATGTCATCAGTATCAGAAAGTAAGGAAAGTCTCCTTTAAAAAATAAAAATAAAAAAAAATAGTTCTAAAGTAGCACGTTGCCATCTGTACCAAACACTGCAATTCTTTACTGATAGTGCATGGTTAATTGAAAATACTGAGCAAAACTCTGTATCATTTCTGCTATGAAAAATATGATTTTCTAGAATGGAGTTATAACTGATGACATGAATTTAGCTGAAGTATTAAGCTTTCCACTTCCTGGAATACAGTTCAAGATTGATTTTAAATCATCATGTTCTTAAGGATGTAGTTAGCCAACAACAACAAAAAAATGTCAAAAAATATATATATATCATCTTAATGCTTATATATCTATGAGGTATAACTGAAAGTTATTTTTCTAGAGGGCAGGGGAATACAACACCTATTATTGTGACTAGAGTCACGTCAATTAGTTTTCAGCCATTTTTTTTTCCTATTAGAGCAGCTGGATCTGCAAATATGTTTTCTTAACATCTAAATTCTGTACATACGGTTCCAGAAATGCACTGCAGATTTACAGGTTTTTATTATTATTTTTGAATGGGAATATTAAAAAAAAAAAAGTAGGAGAAAAGGTATTTATATTTTGGGAAGAGCTCTTAGACAATTTTAACTTGTCTATATGTGAGATTACTCTAGAAGCCTAGATCATTTTCACTCACCTTTCAGGTTAAGAAGAGTGTCATCGTATGCCATCATCACCTGGAGGCAGGGCTACCAAATTTCTCTTGAGTTTCCAAGAGGAAATAACCCAAGCTGCTGGGTGAGCAAGCAATAGGAAAGGAAAATACTTTGTGAAACCAAACGATCAAAGTAAGTCAATAAATAAATCATTAGCTGTTAAAGCAAGAAAAGCTGCTGCAAAATAGAAAACAGCATTTTGAATCTAGTGTATGTAAATAAGCCACATTTTACAACTGTATTTAACAAAAAAAAAAAATACTTGTTTTGCTTCGCTGGTGACTGTAAATTTTTTGACAAGAAAGAGAGTAGGGACAAAGGCAATGTGTATGTTGGAGCTGCAGCCTGAACATGTATTATATATTTTTTTTGATTAACATTTATTTTGGGACCTTTTTTCCTTCTCTCTACAATTCCTACCTGCCTGCCTGCCCTGAGGATTTTGCTTGACCAGGCAGATCTTCACTAACTGGAGATATTATGTCAAATTGTATAGGAGTGTCAGGGGCAACAAGTGAATCCAAGGAAAGTGCAGATAAAGCTGCTGATTCAGATCCCAGTGACCCTGTGCTGCTAGTACGAGCTGCAGTAGGACGAGATTGTCTGAAACAAAACAAAAAATTAACATGAAGATATGTTAATTTCAGGTTGGTTGATAATAAATTAAACCATATGGAGGATGAATACAATATTCCAAAACAAAACCTAAAAAACTGAAGAGGATCATGATATAGTAAGCAAAATGCAGTCAACATCTGTGAAACAAATTTAAATAAGTTATAGTTACTACTTGCATTGATAATGCCATAAGATTGTTTTAACATCAATGTATAATCACATATGAAATATACTATAATCTGAGGTCTGCTTCCAGGAGTTGTACACATTAAGAAAAATCTCAATATGAATACATAGAACAAAGAAACCAGATGTGATGTAACTAAAAAACTGTCTACTCAGCTGGTAATCTGGATCATTTGTAACAGCAGATGCTAAACAGTGCTAAAAAGATGAGTTCAAGAAATGTTCTTCTAGCCTATCAAAGCTTTAGTTCTGAACATAGAAAGTTTTTTTTGCAATTTTTTTTACTGGTACTTTATCCAGGATTCTTTTTATAGAAGTGCACTTCAAAACCTACAGTTGAGCAACTTACACAGTTGGACGCATGCTCTCATGCCTCTGCTGAAAGGAAGGAGATGGAGTAACAGCCTCTAAAGCTGACTGATTTACACGTGCAGCAATTTCCTGCAATAGAAAGATGGGAAAAACTAACTGAAAACATCTCCCTCAAAGTATGTTTTCAGATTTTAGTTTTATATGCAACTGACAGAAGTTATAAACTGTCCCCTTTCAATAACATAGTTGTAGTATTTTCTTTAACTTGTAACATTTCCTGCTGTTCACTTTTTAAATTCAAATGAATACATTTGCTTTATAATACTGAGAATGTTAGTAAAAGCCAGCAGTAAAATTGCAATAGTAAGTCTGACAAAATAAACAAATGTAGCCATGAAGAAAAATACAAATATCACTTGAGACATGTAGTCCTCAGCTACTAACAAACCATGAAGATTCAAAAGTCTGCACTTGAAATTTTGGAACATGTAAATGTTTCTGAAAAACCAAGACATGACTGACTGTCAAGAAAGCACTATGTAACAATGTTATTTCAGCAAATAATGGACCCTCTACAGTTGAAGAATCCATTGTAATCTTTCATTGAAATCAATAATTCTGAACTATCATTATTAAATACTGGTGGCTTCACTTCATGGGGTAAAGCCAGTAGAAAAAGTCACTGAGTAAAGAGGATTTTGGAGAGGGAAGGTGCAGGAGACAAACCAGTGAAGAAGCAACCGTTTGTGCAGATGACTCAGAAAATGAGAATATAAAGCCCTCGCAAAGTGAGGAGAAGGCAGTGATATCACAGTAAATACAGAAAGAGCTGAGAGCAACCCATTTTCAAGCAACACTTGTCAGATGTTTCCACCCTTCAAACAAATTTTATTCAGCAGCTGACATTCATAATCTTAAAACTGTCAAATACAATTGTAAAAAGGGATTTTAAAATCTTATTTTGAATTCTAACTGATATAAAGGGGTCACAGGTTTTATTATTGTTCTCTTCTCTTGAGTGTAAGAGTGTAAGTACACTGCACGGTGTAAGTACACACCCTCACTGACGTAAAGGAATTGCACCCATTTATGCCTGGACTAAACAGAACCTCAGCTTTATACTCAACACGTGCTTTAGGCAACTGATTCCAGTGTTATTCAACAAGCTGCCTGTTGACTGCTCTATCTACAGTCCTCATCTCTGGTACGTAAGCCCTGGCAAGTTTCCTTTCCAATAACCCGTTGCTGCGTTAGACCTCAGCAGGGACATCAAGGAGTATGGTATCTCTTTCAACATATTTTGTATATAGATATATGCTCTGTTACAAACAAGAGATTTTGTTGGGCCAAGTCCCCTCATTTAGCAATTAAAGATCACCGTTTAAGTTTATATCAATATGAATTTACTATATAAATATAGACATAAAACAGAAATAAACTTATGACACCAAATTCTCTACATGCAACAATCAATTTCTAAATCTTCAAAAGGCAAGTAACTCTTTAATGAAATGAAAATGTCTTCCCTACAAAATCATGCTTATCTAATTCATAAGATTGTCTGTTCGCTCTAGTAAAAATTAAATGTATCCATCCAAATATTTGTCATTAATTTGTAACAAAGTATCATATATAAAATACAAATAATGGGGTCTTGCAGCTGTTAAAACGTTATACCAAATTTAAAAGCCAAATAATTTTAATGCTTTCTACATAAGCATTTAGATGAATGAAACAATGGAACATATGCTTTCATAAATTTATGAAGCACTATCAACCCATATGATGAAAAGCTTAAGATTACAAATGTAGGAAGTACTCAGCTTAATTGTGTGCTACCCAATTAGGTCCAGTTAACCTCTTTTTAATTTTCTGCGTATCTATATCTGAAGAGATTATTGATACTGTCAATTTTAGTGAAGTTACCTCAGGGTTTTCGCTTAGATATATCTGTTTAGATATGTTGTTTATTGTGCATATCCACTGAAAAAGAGAGAGAGAGAAAAAATAAAACATTAAATTTTTCATAGCTTTTTCAAGGAACTTGATTAAATACCTGAGTTGACTAGTTTCAGCACATTTTCCACTTCCTTTGTAATTTTAATTTCACGAAGCCAAACCAGTATTCTGCATACTCAGTTTGCCGTTAAATTCACTGCTATCTGCATACTGCACCTTACAATATCAGATTTTACTTGAATTGTTCTAGTCAGACTGAAGGTCAAAACTAAAACAAGCTTAAATCACAACTCTAAGGAATGCAATAAAAAAAAAAGATCTATATTCTCTGAACTCCATTATTCATTGACTGCAAATTACATTGTTTCCTCCACACATTATAAAAATTCCATCTGCCTTTTGTGGGATTTGCCCATTTCTTGCACCTGTAAACTAAAATCTATTTTCTAACTGTGCTATGAAAAATCATTTACTCCTACTCCTTGCTTTTCAACTTTTGGATTATAACTCCAAATTTTCAACTAACTGGATTATATGCATGCTACCAGTGCTGTTCCACTGAACAAGAACTTGTTTTTAGGCTTGTCACCTAAGCTACCTAAAAGCACAGCAGCTACAGCCCAGGAAATCACAATTCTGACCTCCTGAAGCCAACTACAAGCTTCCTTCTTCTGGTGGGGCACCTGAGGGGAAGTGTCTCAGAGACAGACTATTAGACAACCTCAGGAGAGCAAATGGACCAAGGCCAACCTGACATAGCCCAGCTAAAAACCTTAGCAATAGCATAAAAGGTTTATATCAATGTAACATTAAAGACTGCAGAGGAATTTGAATCCAGGCTGAAAGTACCATATTTTCTATATTTCCTTATCCAGCTGCTTGCCCATACCTTAAATCAACAGTACTTTTAAAACATTGTTTTCCTTTCCCATCCCACCCTTTATGGAAAAGTCTATATTGAATAATAATGCAAACAGACATACCTTTTCAACTAACAAATACTTTATTATCACTTAGTATATCTGTTCTTTTCTTTCTGGATAAATCTGACAGTATTTACATACAATATACAATATATACAATTACAATGTAATGAATCTTATCTGTTTGGCCCACCTGTGCAAGCCTCCAAAAAGCTGTAAAAAGCTATCCAAATAAAACATGAATTCTGATAACTAAAACCATTTTTATTAGACCAATCTCTAACATTACCTTTTATTTGTAAAAAGCCTAGAAAAAGTTTTTATTTTCATGTCTAGAGAAAGCAAAAAAAAAGAAAAAAAGAGCAGGGAAAAAGATATTATCCCTGCTGTTTTTTTGTTTTGTTTTGTTTGTTTGTTTGTTTTGTTTTTGTTTGTTTGTTTTTAATTTCCTATTCCCCCCACTAATATTTGCTACCAAACACAAGTCTGTTGACCTAGCACTTGAATGCTGACATTTCTCAGCTGGTATTCATCCCATGCACAGGCAAGTAAATCTGCATCACCAGACTTAGCAGGCATTTGGAAATAGTGATCACAAGCAGCTTTGAAAGCAGCCCAAAAGCAAATTATGCCACATTTCTTGATTCAAATATTGTTCATGAAGTACAATGTTTCCCTGATGTCCATCAGGGGGCCAAAAAAACAGTTTTTCCTCACTTTTCAGCTGCCTGTATCATTATCTGTGTCCTAGCCTGAGATTTCCTTTACTTTCCATTCCTGACAAGCAGGTACGAAGACAGAAGCTTGGGAGAGCATGAAAGGGAAGAAGCACAATTTGCCAAGTTTCCATTACTAATATCTATTTTGCTGTAGACTTTTATTATTATTATTATTATTATTATTCCATAATACTGAAAATGAATTGGTGGCAATCAGAACTGCATTTTTTCTCAGTATTTAAACACAGTAATATTTTGTCAGACTTCCTGAAACTCGCCATTATAGATAAGAAAGTTCACTGTTTACTACCTAAAAAATATAAAATGTGCACTCCAACTATTCTTACTAAAGTATTCCCTTCTGTGCAACAGAAAATCACTGGACTCCATGCAAACCTCCTGTAAGCTTACCTCTTCATAATCTTTTTTACTCTCTGCCTGTAAGATTGAAGACCTGAAAGAGGAGAATAAAAAAGAAAATTTTGTCTATTTAAAATGCCTCAAGTCCATTCAGACAGGAAATTCCATTTTCATGTTTGTACATTGCACAACAAATTAATTAAGTCTGAAGATTCTGTGTACACACTGAGTGCAGTCAACATTTAACTGGGGAAAAAAAAAATCTTATGTTTTCAATTCAATTGAAAATGAAATATGAACAAAATTCTAACTGTGCCCATGTAATATGTAAGCACTCACGTAATGTAGTTCAGCCTTTTTATATATCCTCTATCGCATGCATACAGCTATAGTAATCGAAGAGTTCTTTCATCTTACTTGCTTAAGAAAAATATTTTTACATGTTTTTAATTTAGGTCAAAGTTTTCTCCTTTTTTAAACAAAAACAAAATGAAAAAAACAGCTTAGATTTAGTTGAACTCTGAAAATTGAGACCATTCTCCTAAATATAGATGTATGTATCAAAAGCTTCAGCCTTTCAAAAATATGCAAAGATATACTAAAGTTACTATTGAGTGATATTTTCTGAGCTGAAGCTGAATAACTGTTTTGTTTCCTGAAGAATTTGGTGGTCATCAGAGAAAACAATCCTTTTTAATAAATCATTTTGACAGCAGACAGAAAGGTGTGAAAAGAGAAGACTCTGAGATTACTATTTTTATTTTTATTTTTATTTATTCCATATCTACTACTATTATTCAGACCATTTTTCAATTCATGTGCATAAAACTCATTTTTCGATGGGAAATAGAACTTTATGCTGATATATATAAAACTGAAAATAATAACTTTTTATTAAATAATAATTATTAAAAGTAATTATGTATAAAAAGCATGTTGTGGCACACAACTTTTTTTGTTCAGATGGAAGATAAATAGTAATTTAGACTTAAGAATAGCTATGTTCTTTGCTTACTGAGAATTTAAGGTAGAATTAAACAAAGCTTGATGACTGCACAGCAATATTTACACCTATGTTAGATACAGCTCTTTTGTTAAGTTGGATATATTTTTCATGTAAGGTTTAAGCAGAATGGTAAATTGCATGCAGTACCATTTTCATTAAAATGAGAGGTATACTCTGAACCCCAAAGTTTGATCCACTAATGTTCAAAACAGGAACTATATGCATGGTAAAGAAGCTAGAAGCTTCCAAGATATATTTTCCCTAAAAGACATCCAAAGTATTATATTAAATTAAAACTTGACTTTTTTTTATCATTCCCCAAATATTGGAATTTACAGAAGTAATTTCATAAAATAATGAAAACTACTTTTAAAACTCCCAAAAAAGTTAATATTAGAAGTTTAACAAACTGTAGATTATCCCATGTGCTAACATTTCAGTCTCTGAAAGTACTTATTTCAGATGAAATAAAACTCTTTTAGAGCCATCCAGAAAAAGCTGTTCAAATTTTAAGCCCTTTTTTTCCCACAATTAATACTCAGTTTGAATTTCTACTTGGTAGCTATGGATATGACACCATTGTAAAATGATTATAGTAATTTTATTCTGAAGCACCACTCACTTACATTAGCAGAAGCTGCTAAAGAATAAAAACAGACAGCACGAAGTTAAAAGACATCCCAGAATGTGGTCCTAAAAACGCCCAAAATCTATCAAGCTATAATCAGGCTGGAGCTAGACCATTTTTCTTAACTAGTGAGTACACTATTACTTAACAGATAGATAACAGTAATGTAAGAATACTTACTTTTTACCATCAAAGGATGTTATCTGAAAACAGTATCGTCTGTCTTCGCAGTCCACAGCCATTACTGAACAATTGTCTATATCCATGACAAGTCCCCCAGCTACATCACCTCTTGCCTGGCTCATCAAATTTCCTCCTTGAGTGAAGTAAAACTGTCTCTCCCAGCTAGAAGATACCAGCCCTGTCTTACTAAAACATGAAAAGAGATCCTTACTTAGTAGGTTAGGAGTTCAGCTGAACTGTATAAATTAGAAAAAATAAAAATTATTTTAAAATAAAATAAAATAAAAATTACATGAGCAAGCCATCTGGGCACTTAAGAAAATTTTTTCCTCATTTCATGTATTAGGTTAGCTTTACAATTACATTATTCTCTATCTGCTGCTTTTTTATTCTAAATCTACTGCTGGGCAAAGTATACATAAATATCTGCTTTCTTAGATTATATGAAGCTTAATTCAGAATAAAAAGGCATAAATTCTTCAGTTTTGATTATCAGTTTTTACAGTGTTGCTTTATGAAATATGCATATTCAACTGATATGCATTATCAACGTAATTTATAAGACCTCTGAACTCTATGCTGTCCTACATTGTTAAAAAGACTAAGTTTTGGAGAACTTTGTGTTACGCATTAGAAAAGACATGTAAGGTACCTCAATTTTCCAAGTATTTTGTATCATTCAATGAGATTCCCAAAATTTTGCTTAGAGCCTGCTTTTTCTATTTTTAATTTTCTTCCAGAAGAACAGAAAAGGAACAATCTGAAGCCAAAAATCACTACCGTTTGTGGTTGAGCCTCAGATATTCTCAGATATTCTCAACTCTGGTTGAGTCTCAGATATTTTCGGTCAGATATTCTCTTCAATATTAATTGCCACAATTTTTCTACTGCAGAAATTCATCATTCAGTGAGTATTTTACTCTTGTTGTTGTTTACAACTGCTGTTGTAAAATTAATCTGACTTTTAAAAAAAATCTGCTTGTTTGGAGGTTACTATATAAATTATGGAAACAATCTTAGCATTACAACTTATTTTTAACAATAGAATTCAGCTGCTTGACTTTAATAACTAGAGTAACAGCTCCCTCTAGTGGACAAAAGACTACCTCATGAAATTGTGAAGGCTATTCAAAGTGTATTTAGGCTAACAGTGTTTTGCCCTGCATATCTCAATCTTGTTGTATGTTATTAGTAACTAGAATCCTAAAGCTTTACTGGATACTTATACAACAATACTGACAGCTGCAATCTTGTTGGTTTCCAATTACAATCCAGTGAAATTACATTCTCACAAATTTTAACTTTTCTTTTTGATGTGAAAATTCAGGCAAAATTAGAGTAAAATCAGATGCTTTGCATCTAAATGACACTGTGTCAGCGTAACATAGAAATTAATACTAAATAAGTGAAGGAATCCAAAGAGAGAAACGGAATAGCTCCGATGTGACTACTAAACTAAGTATCTAAGATCAGCATAGCTAATTTCAAAACAGTATCTCATAAGTTTCTAGTTTTCCTTTCCCAAAATTAAGTATTTTCTAAGTTTTAAGTAACAAGTTAGTCTTACTTTCTTGCATTGAGATAGCCAGCTTTCCGTGTTAGATTTCTATGAACAGGAAATTTTGTAGTATCAGGATCAGGCAAATATAGTGGATCGCTTGCTACTTCCAAGTCCTCTATAGTTTGTTGCATGTTTTCTATTTCGCACTCCATTTCCCTGCGAACACTAAGGTAAGTAATGTGTTACTAACAAAGAGAATATATTAATAAGTGGAAACAGAACAATAATTGTTTTGATAATAGTTCAAAATTTAACAAGAACGACTTACTTTTGTACACTTGTGCCAATATTGGTCAAAAATTCTTCCAACTGTTCAGTAAGATTTTCTGAACCCATTTTAAAAAAACTTATCTTAAAAAAAGAGGAGGAGGAAAAGGCAGAATTTAGTTATGAATAAAACTAAATAAGCAATTAATAAATTAAACGAGATTAAAGATTCTCAGAGAAATCTGGTTTTGTCCCTCATTCCCACCAAAGTCTCAACGAAAGCTGCAGAATAAATGTTTTTGTCAGCAAGTGAAGGTTGATGTTGACATTGCAGTGGATTTTAATTTTGTTGAGAGGATTCACACAGAGCCACCTGGATGAAATACAGAAATATGTGAATGTAGAAACTTGCCTGGGTCCATCCTCTTAACTGTGGACCCTGTCAAGGGGAAGTGATAATGTGTATCTGTAAACATTTTATTCCATATTGGTCCAGAAAAACTGCCACATCTAAATTGTATTTAGTCATATGAAATCTCGGAACAGGAAACCACTGGAGGTGGCCATCCTTCCCATTCTCAGATTCAGCAAAAGCCTGCACCTGAGCAACAGGCTGCGCTATCTACTTTGTTACAGAAGACATTTAGAGCTTAGTTATTATGTACAAGTGCCAAAATTTGCAAGAGAGGAAACAGTTCTTCTTGGACTTGGTAAGCTTTCATACATTGTGTAAAAGTTAATTCCTACACTCTGGCAGTGCCAGATGCTGGAAATTTTGCTGTTTTTTTCCTCTTTTAGAAAAGATAATGCTGACATACTTCTGAAAATGCAGCTGAAGTCTCTCCAAAGAACTTTTTCCACAGCTATATTTTCTATTGCACCCATCCTGAAATAAACCCATCATGAGTTCATTTATATTAAATAAAATCAAGCCAGAATGATTTTGAGCATTCCAGTTCCTTCACACCCTTGATTAGAAACAGTCGTGATGTGATCTTAGTGATTATCTTATCTCAGAATAGCTGCCACAGGAAATAGCTTAACTTCCACACAGACCTGCATGCATGAAAGTTTTAATCAGCTATTCCTATTAGTGATCCAGTGAGAAAAAAATAGTACCAGCAACTAAGACTTAGGCAGTGCCTTAAATTCAACCATCTGGGTTTTGGATCAGAACTAGATCTTTGATATGAACTTGATCTTAGATATTCGGCACCAAGACTTCCCCAAAAGATTCTCCAATGGGAGTGAGAGCATGTCATGATGAGATCCAAAAAACCTCATATATTGAGCAGAAAAAGAATAGTGCTAATAATAATGGTCATGGCAACAGGTATGACAGCTAGAGGGATGAGGATGGGGTTTGCTTCCTTGGATCGCAAAAGAGGTCTTGCAGTGAATTTCAGTAGATTGATCCTCATTAAGTACTTTTACATCTTCTTTCAGACTTACAGCTTAGAGAATCTGAAATTACCTGAGCTTGCATGTATCCTAACAAGGGTTCTAGCATGGCAATTTTCTTTTTGTACTGAAGAGTATTCAATGCACAGAAATAATGCATCATAGTCTGATGCTGTTTTTTCCTGGAAGTATATACATCTTCTGTAACTTCAGCCTTGATCTAAAGAGATACAGACAGGAGGAGGGGGAAAAAAGAATGAGTCTTGGCATTCTTCACATGCCTTCTCACCAGCTTTATAACCAGCATGTAAAAAACAGCACAGTAATGTTCTATCCTATCATCAGTATTTGCATCTTTTGCGCTACAATTCCCTTTCTCTAATTTACAGATGCATGAAAAATAAATGCAGTATTCTTTTCGCCCTGGAAAGAGTAGTGATTTCTTTACAAAATAACTTAAATATAGTATCACAACTTTCATCGTCTGGCTTTTTCAGTGTTACAAGACAGACGTATTCAGGAAGGCTGTTTCTGTGTTCTGAAACAAACTGTCTGGAGTGCTAGAACGTTTGTGCTATCAAACTTGAAGCGCAATCTCCTGTATATTATCCTCCATCATAAATACATATATTAGACAAGAATTATTTCTCATCTCTAAATATTTTTATAATCAAGTATTTTGTTTTACAAACCTTTTCATTTTCCCTTCTTTTTGACAACCGACTGTATCGGGTAATGGCAGCATCATGGTCTAAGCAATGAAGAGAGAATTTATGATCACTTTGATAAATTAATCACTTATGAAATAGAGCATAAAACCTTTTATATCACTGTGTGTTGTAATACAAGCCAAATGAAAAGTTCTGACATATTAAAACCTTTAAGAATTGCTCTTGCCTCTTCATAATTACCACATGGCCACAAATACTCGGGCTGAAGAAAAACTCTAACCAGATGGAAATACAAATTTCGCTAAACATCCAATATTCTGTCTGAACCTGACTCAGAATAGAGTAAACTCTCCATGAAAACCTGTATCTAATCTTTTTTGCTTCTAAGGCAATGAAGCTATCCAGATTAAGAGAAGGATATAGTAGAGCAAAAGTAACTTCTGACAATAAGGAAGAAAACTATCAAACTCACTTTAGGGAGGTAAGATTTGTATTTATTAATCCATTTTAAATCCTGACTTTAAAAAGTGAGCTAACACCTTACTCTTGAAATTAATTTTGGTAGCATAATCCTAAATTATTTAATAACTATATATAGATTTAAAGTATTGTAAGAACTACTGTCTATTTGCCTTAACACTTTGGTACATAAAGCAGAGATTTACAAGTGATCCAAGGACAGCTAGGTGCCTAAACCTCACTGAAAAAAATTACATCATAATTACTTTAAGTCTTCCAATTATCTTCACTAATTTTCTGAGTAAGTTATCTACGATAATACTGTCATATTGTAATATCTGTAACATTGAGTAATTTACACTTACCATTGCTTGCAATTTGGAAAACTTCTTTTAGAGTTAATATCTCTACAAAACAACATATCACAATTTAATTAAGTTATTATTAACATAAAATTTACATATTAGGGCTTCTCATACAATGTTACATTACTGAATAGCGGTAGTTCATACCTTGTACCGTACTGAATTATCAGTACAGGCATTATGTGGCCAGAGAAGTCTGCTCCTACTTAAGGCCTGAGTATCCTTTATGTGGCTGTCTGACTTACCAAAAATGATACTGTATTGTAACAAGTTAAGGAGAAACTTCTTTTCCAAACACTTGGACAAGGATCATCAGTCTAAATGCATCACCTACAGTTCTAGTCAGAGCTCTGGTCTTAGTTGGGGAAGTGGAAGCACAAGAGAAGGGGAAGGAAAAGGAAAGGCCCAAACACACTGTGGTTCCTCCTACGTGTGATTCCTCCTACCTAAAATTAGTGATGTTCTAGATGGTTTTTTAGTCTCACTTAGTCAGGAAACGGAAATCAGTACAATACTTAGCGCAACTTGCTCTGATCCCTATCGTGTTTTTGTGTCACATTACAACATAAACCAAGTCCTACATTCAACTTTACAGTAAAGCAAAGACAAAGAAGAAAAGCATGGAAAAGCTTTACAGAAAGTGTCAATGAGGTACATAAAGAACTATTGTATCATTAAATACTATGTTAGCTGGTGTTTAAAAAAATGCCAGTGGGAAAATTTAATTTGCAATTACTGCCTCAGAGATGCTTCTTCAGAAAATATTAACAAGGGGCCCTCCCAGACTCTGAGCAGTAATACTAGCCTTGAGAAGTTCATCATTAGGGTTTTAAGTTACTTTGTTTTTAACTCTGGTTTATATTTGAAACCTCTTTGCCACACGAGTCTATACAATTTAGCACCTTGAGTAAAACGTATCGTATTCAGGTCTATTATTTTAGACCAGGCAGATTAAGATATAGCTAGTACAAAAATAAGAAGTTGAAAGCATGTTATGCTTGCACTTAAGAAGACACCTCTATTACCAGCAGGGCTGAAGAACTACCTTATTAAACCTTAATAATAAAAGAAGTATTACAACTTTGGCACTTCACCTTTGGAATTCAATCCAGCCATTATATCGATGTCATGGTATTGCTGTATACACAAATATTTCCTGAACATCCTGAAAATATCTGAAAATTATTCTTTCCTAATGTTTACAGCAACTGCAAAATTTTTATCTTGAATAGATGTTTCCATAACATAATTAGTATTTTTGTTGTAACAGCAGTAGTCTTTAGTTCTTCAACTGTAATACTCTGATGAGCAGCAACACTTTGCAACGTAAAAAAAAGGGAGATGCATACTATTGAGAACTGAAAAATAAGCCACATATCCTATTAAGTAAAATAAGAGCTATAGAGATGGAATGCTGTGATTTTTTTTATTGCTGCCATTGATAAAAGCAGTATTTGTTTGACCACTCTACCTTTTAGATCTCTTTCTTTAAACTGAGTAATAGGAAACATCATTGCATCTGCAAGTTGAGTTGAAAGTACTGCATGGCAAGAGCTGAGCTGTAAAAGACAAAAGAAAGAAGGAAATTTTAGGAAAACATTGCTGAGACTAAAGAAAATAAGAAAACAAGATAGGTTTCACTCAAAGATGACATGTACAACTTGAATGTAATTTTGCAAATTCGTTTTGGCAGTTATTCTTTTCTAGGTTCCTGATCTCATCACCATCTTTTTATAGAAGAGTCTAGTATTTGTCCGTACTTCCTCCAACAATATTCGAAATTACTGGATCATGTCAGAAGGTAGCCTCATACCTTCTGAAGATTAGTCAATTTATTTCTACAGTTTCCCTCCAGCTACATCACAGCCCATCTTTCTCAGGTTACAGAGGAAGAACAAATGTGTACTTCCTTCCAAAATGCTGTGTAAGTAGTGTTTAAACCGAGGAGAAGGATCATGGGAAAAATCCCAATTCAGATCTTACTGATACTAAGTTGTCTTTCAAAAGAGCCAGTCACTCAGTCTCTGTCCCTATTACAGACAGCAAGAGGCTCTTCTGTCAGTTAGGCATCTGAAATCAGGGAATGCAAATACCCTCATGAAATACAGTTTCTATTTGTCATTCTGTAATGTGTTTTGGCTGTATCTACAGTAAGTTAAACTACATTCATTCTCAACAATGTATCCTCATTTTGCTGAACTGATTTTTTATCTTCAGGTTATGTAACTTTAAACACATGCTGCAATATAAAAATTAAGCATTATCTTATTGACATGAAGGGCATTTCTGTATCTCCTATCTTAAAAAAGGCTAGAATGATTAAGCAAGTCAAAGTGTATACATGACGAACAAACGTTAGCACAGTAAATGAAATAAATACAAGTACTTGCCTCATCAATCACTTTTGCAAATTGCTGTAAAGTGGAAGTCATAACTTCATCATCTCCCCCTAGTGGAAAATGCTACCAAAAAAAAAAAAAAGAGGCATGCTGGTTGCAGTGTTTTCTGCAATTCACATAACCATACGAATCATGTCTATGAACGTACTAGGTATTTCATTACTTTAAACTATTATACAGTTGAAATATGTTGCAGGACTACTTTGTGAAGCACTTTTTATTGTCTTGTGAAAAGAGAATATTTCAGAAAATAGTAAGTAATAAATAGTTCTCTCTCTTTTTTTTTTTTTTTCATCTATTTTCCAAATTATCTGTAACATTCAGGGTATGATGCAAACCTGACGTCTATGAAGAATTTTTGATCCAGCTTTCTTTTTTTCCAGAATTCTTTTAAACTTAGCAAAAATTACACAATATTTGGTGTTTATCTTAAACTTCTAGCTCTTAATATGTGATTACACTGAATTTTTAAACCATCCAAAAAAGTTTACTTCTGTGATGCCTTTACGGAGGCAAAAGTATGACCAAAATGGTTATAACTGGAAAAAAAAATCCAGTTAAAACAGTTTGAATATTTTTAAGCCCATCTCCTGATGGGGAAAGAAGCAATCCAAAGGAAACAAATCAGAAAAAAAAAAAAAAAAAGTTAAAAGGTCCAATATTAATTATTATTTTTTTTAATTCACAGCAACTATTGATAAAACATGTGGAAAGACAAAAAAATATATTAAATTATTAAAATTATTAACAACTTTGAGCATTTGCTTCCAGCTTGTTAGGTTCCCTCCCCTTTCTTCTCAATGAATGTAACAAACTATGACTGAAATAATGATATTTGATATACTGATATCTGTAACTGCTAACAAATAAGAATACCACACACTAATTGGTTCTTCTAATCTGAAGCTAATTCTTTTCATTTTGATTTTGCAAATCCTTTGCTAGAAACAGCAGAAACAGTACAATTCATTAAATAGCTGTAAGCTTAAAGCCAATTTGGTATTGTGTAACCACTGTTAAAAAAATTCAAATGACAGTATTGCAGCTACTTGTTAAAAAAACAGAAATAATTTAACTCCTGCTACAATTCTAAGCGTGCACAGACATCTTAAGTAGCATTTCTAGTCTGTAATTAGGAATATATATGTGTGTATTTTTAAAGCCCTCTGTTTCTCCATCTTTTCCTAATGGGACCACTGTAGGTATGAATACTGGCTATTCTTTTGGATCGGCACCATTGTTTTTTGAAGGGAAAGTCCTGCCTTAGTAATCTGATCTCCTCCTGTGATAAGGTCACCTGCTTAGGGGATGAAGGGAGGTGGTAGACATAACCTTTCTTGATTTTAGTAAGGCCTTTGATACCATCCCTCACAGCATCCTTCTGGACGAATTGTTCACCTGTGAGATAAACAGGTTCATGCTATGTTGTGTGAGGAACTGGCTCAACAGCAGAGCTCAAAGGGTCGTAGAGAACGGGGCTACATCAGGCTGGTGGCCGGTCACTAGCAGTGTTCCCCAGGGCTCAGTTCTAGGGCCAGTTCTGTTCAACGTTTTTATCAATGATTTTTATCAGCATCAAGATGCTGTTGGCTCCCTGGAGGAGTGAGAGGCCTTGCAGAGGGACCTAAATAGACTGAAGTGTTGGGCAATCAGCATTGGCATGACGTTTAACAAAGGTAAATGCTGTGTGCTGCATCTAGGACAGAGCAGTGCCGGACACAGGCACAGCCTGGGAGACGAGTGGCTGGAGAGCAGCTCAGCAGGAAGGGATCTGGGGGTGCTGGTTGACAGCAGGCTCAACATGAACCAGCAGCACGCCCTGGGAGCCAAGAGGGCAAACTTCATTTTGGGCTGCATTCAACATAGTATAGTCAGCTAGTCAAAAGAGGTGATTCTCCCATTATATTTAGCGATGGTGCGGCCTCACCTTGAATACTGTGTGCAGTTCTAGGCTTCACAATATAAAAAGGATGTTAAGGTACTTGACAGCGTCCAGAAGAGGGAAACAAAGCTGATAAAAGAGCTGGAAGGCGTGTCCTGTGAGGAGAGACTGAGGACACCTGGGTTGTCTAGTCTGGAGAAAAGAACACTCAGAGGTGACCTCTTAGCTCTCTATAACTTCCTGAGGAGGCGAAGCAGAGAGGGAGGTGCCGGACTTTGCTCTTGGTAACTGATGGCAGGACGCACGGGAATGGCACAAAGCTGCATCAGGGAAGGTTCAGACTGGACATAAGGAACAATTTTTTTTAGCATGAGGGTGGTCAGACACTGGAGCAGGGTTCCTAACGAGGTGGTTGATGCCCCAAGCCTCTCAGTGTTCAAGATGCATTTGGATAATGTCCTCACTAATATGCTTTAACTTTTGGTCAGCCCTGAAATGATAAGGCAATTGGACTTGATCATCGTTGTAGGTCCCTTCCAACCGAACTATTCTATTCCATTCGATTCTAAAACAAAACTACTCTAAGCAACCTCCAAAACACTGATCCAAAAGTAAAATCTTTTACAACTTACTAATATTCATCATGGTCAGAGGAACTTAATTCTGGAAAACAGTAACAATAAGACTAGTTTCTCTCCAACAGACTATTTATGCACACCATTTTTCTATACAGAATGGAACTATAACAGTTCATTTTATCTGGATCAAACCTAAATACATTCTGTATTGTGCTCTTGGAGATAAACACTACAAAAACATAGTCCTGACCACACAAAAACAACAGTGATTTACACTATACCTGTTTCTCATATTCCTTCAGAAGCTTTGAAGTCAGATGAGTTGCTGCACTTAATTCATTCTAATTCAGAAAAAAAGAAAGCAAGCTTGTTACTTTTTGATTTAAATTAATATAAAAAAAAATCACATATTTGAAAAGGAAACTACTACAGATATGGAACTTAAAAGCAAGAATCCCGATTACAGATTTTCAGAAAACCTAAGAATCCTGCCCTTCCATTTCTTTAACATTACTGAGAGTTACAGGTAATCAGTATTAACAAATACCAGGTTCACAGCTTGCACTGTGCACAATGACTTCTGTATTTTTGATATGATGCAGTACTTATTTATGCTTTTAATTATTTCAAATTAGCTGTCCTAGTTACTGAGTGTTAAGAATTTGTTATCTGTGAAGGAAAGAAAAGATTAGAATGAACCCCAGTACTGCCTGGCTACAAATGGCTTTGACTTGTACACACATAGGACCTAATTAGCAAATTCATGATATGGAACAGCTCCATCTTTCACAATGCAGTTGAACAGGAGAAAGTAAAGAAATTAAAAGCAAATAGAAAGGCAGTAAAATGAAACTACATAGCAGGAAACCTACAATAAACATACTAGTTATGAAAGTAAAAATAACGGTAAAATAAAAATATGAAAAGCAAGACTAACATATCAGTAAAAAAAAGTCCAACAGTCCAAGTATAAACCAATTAAAAATATGGCCATAAACTTAATTGTTCAGAAAAGCAAAATAAATCCTGCCTTTGGCATAAAAGTACAGTTACTGATAGATGATGAGTGAAACAGTATGAATATACTGCAGGTAAAAAAGAATCTCCCACTTGGTACACACTATTATGCACAGTAAGATCATGATGGCAAGCATTTTAGAAATGCCTGGGAAATACAATTAAACAACTAGAAGATGAGAAAATCTTTTATTCATAAGAAATTCTGTTGCAAAAGAAATCCTGTGTGACAATCCGAATTTGGTTCTTACCAGCCCCTAGCATACAGAAAAATAATCATGTAATGCTTATTTTATTTCACTTCCACATAGTTTAAAAAATATATATCACTTATAACATTTTCCAAAAAAGCAAGAGACATGAAATGTGGTTCAAAAACTTTATAATGCATTCAGGAATTTCAGTAACACTACCTGTGCATCGTATACTCTGTGCATTGCTTGAAATAACTGATTGATGTAATTGGAAATTGCAGCAGCATCTTCTTCAAATACTCCCAGCAAAGAACGGGTCTGCAAAGACATTAACATGCCAACTTAGCAAAGAAGTATTTAAATGTAACAGAATTTCAAAGTTAAGTAGCATCGTTTCAGGTGTCATTACTGAAAAATTTATAAAGCCCTCAATACAGTTTACAGGAATGCTACATGTTGCATATCAGAGAATAAAAAAGGTATCTTAAAAAGATATCCAAGCTCCATCTCACAGCAGTGAGCCTCTCTCCAGGTTAAAACAAGTACGTTTTCAGAAAGGACCAAGAGAGATGCGTAAGTAAAAAAAAAAGTTGGAACTGTGGGCAACTACTAGACCCACTATGGTATATCCCTAAGGAAAGTAGTAAAGATGACTGGAATTAAACAGCATGCCAGGTATACACATTTCTTCTGCAGAGAGGACAGCTGTGGCTTTCTGGTGCTATCTACCCTGCATGAAGACAGGTGCTGGTTGTGCTTGGACATACAATTCACCTCTGCAATAACAGTCAGTTCTGTGACCAAAAGGCTGAGAAACTGAAAACAAACACACAAAACCAACCAACCCCCCAAAAAAAACAGCTCACAGAATCTACATCTTGTTCTTGAGAAGTATGTTTCCACCGCCTCACCACTCCACAGTGAAAATATCTGTCCATTTTGTCCCTTTTCCCCAGCTTGTCAGTCAGCCTGTATCTTAGCTGGTGCAATCCACAAGCTTGATGTCTATGCATCCTATTGCACTGCCCGCATCACTGATGAAGCGATCAATCTCTTTACCACTGTCCACCTCTTAGACTTCAAAACACTGACCACTAACCTTTAAGCCTAACTGTTCAGCTGTTTTTTCCACACAGCTGCAGTCTGTACCTCCCATTTTGGCCAGGAGGAGTTACTAGTGACCACATCAGAATCCGTGGTTAAGTCAAGGTAAATGACATTCTCTGCTCTCCCAGGTGATGAAATGACTGACTAGATGAGAAGGCAATCAGGTTGCTTAGGCATAATTTGCACTTAAGTTTAAATGAGATGCTTATTCAGTGCTCTTGCATCCTTTTTGCACTTGGAAGCAACATTACTCCTCACCATAAGGATATCAAATGGCTAGCTTCTGCCAAGCCAAAATGCAGAAGGGGGAAGAGCAGAGAATGTATCTATAACTCTGCAGAGGCTCAATATGCTTTTCCTGAGAAAAAGCTACATAATATTACACTAAAACATTGGTTGGGATGCTTGGATATAGAAACAGGAATATCACTTGCAAAATAAAAAACAAAAAAAACAAAACACAAAATAAACCCTTCAACTCTAGTAATGTCTTAGTAAGAAGACTGTGCTTCATTTTTAGGTTCATACTAAAATTAATGTCCAGACAGAAAATGAAGAAAACTGCAAGTACATAACAGATTTTTTTCCTCATAAATTATAATTTTTAAACACTTGAAATCGTAAATTCTGTTTCTTAGCCTTCCTTAGACTAAATAACTGTTAGTCTCCTTAAAGAGGAAGGGATGGAACTTATGGGACCTGTGAAAAGAATGAAAGACTAAGGCAGGACATCAGGAAAATCTCTCTGATAAGATTAGTGAAAAGCACTGGATGGCACTGCATATGAAATGTAGTGTTTTTATTATTAGAAGTACTTGCTATCTTGAATACTTGTCTTGAAATGACTTAGAATGTAGTCCATCTTTCCTTGAAGCATGGAGGTCTTTTTCAGCTACTTTTCTCAGTTTCTGCTTTTAATGATAACCAAGGAGAACATATTAAACACATATAAAGTATGTTATTTGATCATTTGATCATGAAAGTCTCTAATTTAAATCAAATTAGATGAGTGGTTGTCTCACAAATATGATCGGCCCATATAATGCCTACAGGATACCTTAAAAAAAAAAAAGTTTTATAAACTAGAACCGTCCAGTATAAAACAACTCGAAAAAACCTGTCAGGGGTGGGTGGAGGAGGAAAGAGGTGAAGAACTCAAATGTTTGCCAGGTGTGGCAACATGTTGTGTCATTCTAATGACACAAGCTGCGACTCTTCCATTAAAGGGAAGAACAGACATGAAAGAATGCAAAAGAAAAAAATTACATAGTACAATAACCACTGAATTATATACTCATGACCTTTAAACCTGAACATAAACAAACCTGACCTTGCAATTTGAAAGGGTTATCATGTTGGGGTTCTGGATTGTATTTACTCTTTAATACAGTACACTGTAGGATAAAAGCATTTTATCTTTTATTGTAAAAATACCAGTTACTGATGTACAGACTTCAAACTGACAATATTATCATACCGATGGAAAGAAAATAATCTGAAACTGTGGAAATGTTATGACAGATACTGCTTAACAAAAAAAAAGAAAAAAAAAGAAAAAGGAGGAATCATTTACTCATGTTTCTAGTAAAAAAAAAAAAACAAACAGGAATTCCACATGTTCTTTAAGATGCTTCATCCCATATATGTGAGCAGGTATACCAGTAATAAACTGCACAAAGAAACCACCTAGTTAGAAGTCAGTGAATTGTTAAACGATTTATGTCATCATACGTATTGTGTTGTAAGTGACATAAGATACAGTCCGTGCTATGAAGTCTCTTGGCTTTTTTATTGTGCAATGGTTTGGAAATGCAAATAAGAGAGCAGAAACTCTCTCTAAATATATATATACACACTGAATATGTGTATAATATATGCACTAAGTTAATATTTAAATTGTGCTGCATTGCTTAGCAGAAAACAATGTAAAATGTCATTTGGCTTATGCCTAAAACCAGAGTGGATAGTTTTTTATCCTGCAACAAGAGAAAATCAATGGTTTTTGCCATTTTAGAGAAGTCTTTCTTTCCCTTAAATGCAGAATAAGTTTGATTTGAAGTTTATATAACTAAAGTTAGTATCTCAAACATGTCTAAAGGTGCAAAATTCCACTCCACAGTTCAGCACTGAAAAACTGTCTAGATTGATGATCTTGTTTAATATTACAACAAAACAATCTGAACACATAAATCAGAAAGCCATGGCAACTCTTAAAGAGAGCAAGGTTTCCTCTTTCTTCAAGCAACATGTATTGTAATTTTCATTGCACTGATTTCAAAATAAAAGAAATGAACGGATGTAATACAAGACTATAGACAAGAGCCATAGTTTTTCTAAGGGGTGATTTGCGAGAATTCACCTCAAATATTAGGTTGGCTGGAAGACGGAAAATTTTGTAGCTCAAATAGAAGATATAGACAATCTAATAATCAATTTATCAAGTCTTATAATCATTTTATCAATAAATAAGGATTGGGCTGACTTAGGCTTTGCTAATCTGTATTTATCACGAACAGCCTCAAATGAAAGTTTCTAGAATTGCCAATTACGTTCCAATATGTAACTTTTTAGCCTGAGCTTCCCAAGTGACATTTTAGTCTTCAGTGCTTGAAAAAAACTTGACATCCCACTTGTTAGGGATCCTAAGTTTATCCTACATTTGACATTTCCTATAAATATGAATAGTTCTGGTTTTCATATACTGAGAACAGATCTTCAATGGACAATTATGTTAAACTACCATTATTATAATGCTTTCATAATTTTTTTCCTCTTTGTGAGAGTACATCAGGTTTAGTGTCTGGTCCAGAGACTGTACTACAGACCAGATCTCATCTGACATCTGGTGCTAGAGCTATATGGGGCACTGTCCTTTGGAAAGCAATGACGTACCTCCTACATGGCGTTCTTCTGGTGCCTTTTCTAAGCTGTCCCTCCACTTGATGTAGATTTGTTAAAATAGTTGTCATTTTAGGGATTAAAATTCTATATTAAGCAAGTGAAAGTTTCTCCGTCTATGGTTGAGGGATCAAAACTACCTATGCATATGCTATTACAATACAGGAAGTCTTGCTCATCTACATAAACAATGCAGTAAAACAAGGATCTAATTCAAAAGAACAAATAATTAAAAAAAAAGAAAATATATTATAAACTTTTTTTTTCCATGCCTAAGAAATGCGGTAATACACAGTACCTGCTGTTGTTGCTATCAGCTAGGGAAACCAGTGCAACTGAATAAAGCATTTCCTGCCTAACAGTAGCATGAAAGAAATGGCAATATAATATATGGCGTCACTGACAGAGGTCAAGCAGCAGAAATGGAAGTGAAGACATCAGGGAAATTAAAGGTATCTCAGTGCCATGCATTTCCCACCTACTCACAGCATTAACAAATGACACGAGAACCTCACCCAATAACTGAATGTTATACGTATCTATGAAAACTTTTGCATTTTTGTGCAAGACAAAGATGCCAGAAATCCTGTTGAGAAGTGAAGAGGGGTTCTGCCAACAGGAGGTCTCCCAGATGTACCATGGATGTAAACCCAGGGGTGGGGAGGAGGAAGGGAGTCACCGCGAGCCCGACACTAAACCACCGGCTCTCCGGACAATCGCTCGCTCCGTTATGAACAGCCCGTGGGCCCGCAGGACACCTGCGCCCAAGCGGTGACGGAACGGGAAGAAGGCGCCGCAGAGACCGG
>VXAA01003750.1:984994-1007167 GCA_013399115.1 Anseranas semipalmata | reverse complement strand
CCCCTCAGCTCGCCCAGCTGACTGGGCCCCTCCCCCCCTGCAGTCACCACACGGGCGGCCCCGCCCCGCCCCGCGCCGGATGTCCCTCCCACCCGCGGCCTGCCTGGCCTTGCCACTGGTTCTGCCGCTCAGCCTGCCCGGCTTGTTATTGGTCAGCGGCTCCATCTGTTCGCCCACAGGCGCGTGCGGGGCTGGGCGCGCTGCTCTCACCGCGCGCGCTGCTGTCCGCCTGAGGGGAGCGGTCTCGAGGCCGCCCCGCGCCGTCCCTCAGAGGAGGGGGAAAGCCTCGTCCGAGCGCGGCCGGGCCTCCTCTGCCCCCTCAGTGCGATGAGGAGCGGGGACGAGGGCCCTGTAGGCAGGCAGGGCTGCTCCCGCGCCTCGAGAGAGCGCCTCGTCCCCGGCTCGAGCGGGCAGAGCTGGCAGAAAGGGGCGTTCCGGGCCGAGGGGGCGCCGCGCGGGCTGCGGCAGGCTGCGCTCAGCGAGCGAAGGTGCTGAGGGAAAAGCAAACCAATTCCTTTTTTTTTTTTTTTCTTTTTTTGAGCTTGCAGTTGCATGCTCTGTGTGTTAAATTAGCGTGTCCTCCTCGCTGCGTTTGTCTTTGTTCTGTCCGCTACTGCCCTCTCCTCAGAAGAGGCAGGAGCTTGGCGCCAGAGCCAAGCTAGCTATCGCTAGCAACCTAGCTTTTTTTTTGTGACTAAGTCGTAGCTTCAGCAGAGGGTCTGGTGTTCCTGCTCATGCCTTAAAAAAAGGCCACAAAACACATTGCTGACCTCAGCTGTAACCCTTCGGAAGCAAGAGTGTAATTAGTCCTAATGGACCCCCTGCTTTCTTAGACCGAATGACTTGCTGCTACAGGTTGGTGGCCGATTTTAAGTGCTTAAAACTGCTGTGGGAGGTTACTGGAATTGACCTAGGTCACTGTGCGCTGTTGGGGGAGGAGATGCTGGGAGGGCATGTTCTTGAATTGCCCTTTCTGCAGCTCTGTGACTGGGATGTTAAGACTCAAGTTACCGTGTTTTAAATTATTCCTGCAGGTTAAGCACTTCATATTTTAAGGGTAAAGCTCTTAGGAGGCATAGACTAAGTACAAATTGTTAATCAAGAATACCTACCTAATTTTTCACTTATTTGAAAGCAGATGAAAATATACTGTGTGTCAAAGGAGGCTGAACACTTATTCTCACTCTTAAAACACTAACAAAAGTAAAAACACCTTGTATTGCATATTTGAAATTGCAAACTGATTAAACTCTGAAATTCTTTGATATTTCACTTCTATTTTAGAAAACAGCTGGTAACTTAATTTCTTATTATGAGGGAAAGAAAAAAAAAAAGGCTTTTCCCTTGCTGGTTTTGCCTTTTTCTGACCAGGTGAGTCTGGTATAAAACCAGGTGCGTGCCAAGTCATCCAGTGGAGCCAATGATTAACTATTGTGCAGTCTTGCAATGCAGATCTTGCTTTATGTTGTATCAGGTCACATTTTACTTTTAAAAACAAATAAAGGGAAGGACTTTAAGGGATTAAAAGGTGTTAAATTTCAAGCAATTAAAGCTGGTGAGTTTGTTTGTTTTGTTTTGTTTCCCCCAACACGGTAGGGAGTGGTGAGGAAATTTCCAAGTTACAGCTCAGTTCTGTCAGTTCTTTGCCAGCTCAGCTGGTGACTCAGGTGGCTGAGGCAAGTCACGCTACTTAACTTCTCTGTTTCCCTGTCATACGAGGGTAATCATATAGAGTTATCTTACAAGGTATTTTGAAAACTATGTCATGTATCTTCTTGTTTGGTCTTCTGCATCAAAGTATTACTTGTTGAGCTGTAATTGGGTCTGTAATTATTATCTGACAGAACACCAGCATTGGCGCATGAACTATGTATGTGTGCCCAGCTTTCTGGTTTTGAGATCAGTTGATTTGTGACAAATTTGTACAGTGATCTTCTGTAAGAGATACTCTCTATTTTCTAGTATATTAGACACATTCCCTTAGCAGAATTTGGGAAAGTAGTAAATAACTTTAAAAAGAATTGTTTATAGTTGCTTTTGTATTTTTACAGCTGTAAGTGGCAGAGGAAAGGTATGTTCATTTAGCTTCTATGAAATGAGAAGAACAGCTCTTAGGAAACTAAATATTTTGTGGAAATAAAAACAAAACAGTAACAAACATCTTTAATATGTAGAAATGTACTTGGTATCTAAGCTGGTACGTAGCACAAAAATGCTCATTTAATTCCTTTTTAATGATTCAGTTTAATGATTCAGTTCATTTTAGTAGCAAGAGGGAGCTTTTTTTAATAATTCTGTAGCGTACCAGGAATTCTTTCAACTAGTAGTTAAGTTTTTAAATAGATCCCTTAGATTGAGACATTCTGTAATGTCTTACTAATCTTATATCTTGTGTACATTTTTACAAACATTACAAGGCATTTGAAAGTTTTGGGATACAAATTTGGCTGCAGCAAATGAGGTTGGATAGTAATGAATTAATGAATCACTCTGAACCCACTAATACCTATGTTTTTAGCGTTATGCTTCTCAGCATTGTAGACTTTTTGTTAGTGTGATTCTTTTTTTTTTTTTTTCTTCATACAAAATGGTTTTAGAGCCTCCTAGTAAGCATTGGGAACTAACACTTGGCACTGTGTAAACAGGGAGAAGAGCAGGCAACAGCTCTTTGGAGGATTTCAGATGTGTCTGCAAATGGAGAGAACGTTTTGGCTCTGCTGGAGAGTGAAAGTAGCTGTCTGGATAAGGTAGGCTTTGTTTGCATGTTACACGCTGTTAAACACACTGTTCCTTAGACATTTGCTACCCTTGGATTTACCTTGAATTTATCTGTGTTCATTTAATCTCCCTAGATCAAAGTAGCTTTTACTTCAGCAAAGAAATAGCTAACTGCTTTTAGTTGTGTTTTGGAAAAAAAAAAAGTTACCAGTTTTATGATATTCTTACCTTAGGGAAAAAAAAAAAAAACCTTCAGAGTTTTGAAGCTTGCTTTGAATATAATCTAATTTAAGTTCAAAACATATTTGGAAGGGAGCTCTATGCAGTAAAATGTCTGAGGTGGTGAAATACTAGTGCAGTTGGGTAAAGGAGCTGTGGGAAAGGTGAGATGAAAGGCAATTTTGTGTGTGTAATAAGTAGTCAAGAAAGATTACATGTGCTGTTCGTAACCTTTTCAAAAAGCTGAAAGTATTGCACAGGCTATTGTGAAAGGTGACCTGGCAGTGGAGTAGCAATGGGTGACTATGGCAATAGGTAGCAACAGTAAGCATTGCAATTTCAGACCAAAGTCACCAAGAACTCTTGGTGTGGTGACTTCAGCTGGTATAAACAGTCCTTTGAAGCTTCATGTCTCTAAAGAACAAGAGCTTCATCCACTCAACAGGTTAACTCTGTCTCTGGGCAAAGAACAGGTGGTACAAAATCTGGAAGGGATGTGAGTTTGCTGCTTCATCAAGTATGTGATGCTGTAAGAGGATTGTTTTTGCACGTTCGAGGAATGGTGATTTTTTCCTGTTATCGATTACCCAGGATTTTCAACATGATGTTTGTTGCATTGCTCTCATTGCTCCTGCAAAGGTATTTAGATAAAACTCTCTAGGTAAGTTCATATGTGTTGCGAGGGAAGTACTGCTCGTTTCTAATAGGCTAGGATAATGAGATAAAGTTTTTGAGTAAAGGCTCAAGCTCTTTTTATACTTTCAGTGTGAATTCCTAGAAATTGAATCTGGTTCTTTACTATCAAATTCTTCTACTTTACTTGAAACTTTACTCTAAAACATTGTAAGTTTTCCTCAGAAGAATATATTTTTAACCTAATTTCTTATGGAAAGGTTTGGCTGTTTGTTTTTATATTAATGACAAATAGCTTTCTTCTACAACTAAGCAAGCTTCTCTTCAAAGAAATGTAGCAACATTTGAATGCTAGACCTTCAGCCAGACTTTACCGTAGATTTATCTCTGTATATGTAATTTTGGTATAATACAGACTTGTTATCTTTAGAATAATTTCTCTTTTCATGTGAAATTTTGATAAACAGTTATATGGAGCTGCATTAGCATTATAAAGGTCTCTTAGATATATGTTGTTTCAATTTCACTGAATTCCTCAGAAATTAGAAAGCATTGTGTGAGCATCTACCCTGTGAACTTCTGAATCGGTACTTCCAGTTCCAATATGCAGTTGCAGACATGCACTCAGTTTAAAAACAGTGTTGATATGTTTCAGTTACTGCACTGTAGTGTCCAAGTCTGATTCAATTCAACATTGAGCAAATTAACACAATTATTTATGGTTTCCTATTCAGATAACATTGTTGAACAAGCTAGCATCTGGGCAAGCATAAACACCAGATGGCAGTATTTGATTAGTTTCTGACCTCTGCCTATCAAATGCACTGTTTTTTAGCTTATGTTATGAAAATTCTTTTTGAGAGCTACCAAGATCTCTTTTCCCTGAAAAGTCCTTAAATAAATAAGCCATTAAAGAATGAAAGTCTCCAACTGGGAGCTAAAAGCAAACTAACTCTGAAGGTTTTCTTAATCCTCCACAGTCTGAGAGAAACCAAAATAAGTTATACCTGCTTGGTTAACTTAATGATTAGCTTTGTGGAGATAAGTGCCTCATAAATATTTCTCTTACCACCACATATGCCTGTCTTTATTGATAGTTCTTGATAGATTCCTGAAGAGATCACCTATGAAGGTAGTTATCAGCTTGGGACTTGGTGTATGTGGTAATCTGAGTGTAAACTGTGTGGCTCAGGTTAATTTCATTCCTATTCATTCAGGTGAAATAAATATTTTCTGAAATGTTCTTCTATCACTGCTTGTATTGTGTATTTTTAAGTTTAAAAAAAAAAAGTGGTCTGTATTTGGAAACCAGATTTTCAGATTTTGGAAACCAGATATTCATTAAGAGGTTTCATGTATTATTAAAGTCCACATTAGTTTCTGAATTCAAGAGACTCTCTATCGGTGATCGTGCTTTAAACCTCTTCAGGATAGAGAAATTGGTAAGCAGCTCCAAATGTGGTATGAAGGAGATGTATTGTTTTCTTCTTGACTTATTTTTGGGGGGCTTTTTTTTAAAGCTGATGTTCCATGTAGAAACTGTAGAGGCAGAAGATTGATCTACCCATCACTGGTATACAAGACACTGCTTTATCTCTTCAGTAACCTATGGACCTGGTGTGCAGTCTGAATACTCAAAATAAATGCCTGCAGTCAAGACAAGGAGACCTGTTGTTTAACAAAGATCAGAGGTTGCCATGTTGAACACCTGTACTGGATCATAAAGGGCTGTAAGGCCATCACTTCCCACTGACCTCTAGTTCACCAAAAAGTCTCTCCTAGATAGAAGAGACTTTTCCAGAGGCTACCAAACATGTTACAAAACAGTGAAAGGTCCGTAAGGTTTTGATCCTAGCACTCTTGCATTATCCAGTTAGAAAAAGGTACTTCATCTGCTCTGCAGTTTTCTGAGAACTGACACTGGGCTTCCTTAAGAAAGGAATGTTCGAGTGTTAAGGAGAATCTCAGGGAAGATTTTGTCAGATGAGCATTTCTTTCTTCAGATGCAACACTGCCTTACCCATCTGAATAATACAAGCTACACATTCTTTTGTCCCCAAGTCTGCATATGGGTTCAAAAAACATCATTAGTCTCATACAGAAGATCCCCATAAAGCACTATCAGTATGTTGCTAGAATTCTCAATTTTGACATTCAGCCATGGATCTTTAATTGGATTTCTAAGCCAGCTTTCTTAGCAGCTAAACCTGACAAAATATCAGTTTGCTTTTTGCTCAGGAAGTTAATGGGAATGTTGCACCCCATACAGTTCCATGGGGCATGTTACTCTACCTCAACATTGACACCATCAGAGAGCATGTCAGTGGCCAATGAGCAGCTGTTTCTTGTACAGGTTTTTATGGCTTTTCTTCTGTGTCTGTACTTTGTTATTGCTGAGGCTGTTAAATGATGGAGCTTAGCTAGCAGGTGGTCATTGCGTTTATTCTGATGCCACTTCAAAATACACTGAGATGTTGATAAGGTGTCTTGGTAAGATCACTTCTTGAATTGCCACTTTTCCATAGTTTGGTTTGACAACAGTTTCGTTGCACAGCACTAAGTCAGTCCAGTAAGTCAACATTCTTCAGCTGAACATTGTTCTGATATAAAGTTATGTATGATTGCATACGGTGGTCCTGTGTGGAGCCAGGAGTTGAAATCGATGATCCTTGTGGCTCCCTTCCAACTTGGGATATTCTATGGTATTTCTCACTAGAATCTTCCTCAACACTGCATTGTCATTTCCATACTGTGTCATTTCCCTAGCAGTTTTCCTGCTTCTGTCTATGCCTAAAGGTTGGTCTTGGGCAGTTTACAAATATACAGAAAAGTGGAGATACTGTTTATTTCCTTAATGTTAGTTGTTAGTCATGAGAAAGTGACTGATTACACAGAATAAACTACTATGAGGAAATGGTGAAACAAGAAAAAAGGGCCAGATTTTTCCTCTGAAAGTGCACAGTCCTACATCATGTGTTCCAAAGTCTTATTTAAAAGGGGTAAAATTTGTGGTCTGAAATTAAAGTAATGCTTGCATTTTTGCATTTAGTAAATAGCTTTATCTAAAATAAGAAAAGGAAGCATCTGTGAAGAGGTTAACCTGAATGAAAAGCTGCTTTTGACCATGTGTAAATGGCTGTGAGCCTTACAGATGGGTTATAGATGATGGTATAGCTGACACTTTATAATGAATGAAATCATAATACTCTTTTTAAACTTTGAACTTCAAAACAAAAGCTTTACTTCCTTTCCATTACTCGTGATTTTGGGTCATTTTAAGTGTATGCCCTGTAAAATAAATTTCTATTGGTTATAAACCTATTTACAGGAAAGGAGGAATACCTAGCAATAAAAGGCTGTTTTAAAACCAGTAAATTTGAGTGTACAGTTTGCATTACTTCAAGTTTTGTTTGTATATTGTAAAGAATGATCAGGAAATTTCACGTATGGTATTTTTCAAAAAAGCTGCAACAAAGTTATTTTAATAAGAAAAATGAATGCATGAATTATTTAAAATAGTTGGTGCAACTGTTCCTGCTAACTAATCCGGGCACTTGGAAGGCAATTACACTGAGCTTTGACAACATTGCCAACCCACTGCACAGTGCCTTATGCCAAAAGCTATTGTTGTTTTATTGACCACGTTCACCATTACATATGCATATGAAAAAACAGAGGCATTTTCATTGGGATTACCCTAATAGCATTAAGAGATTATTTTTTAAATTTCCTTGGAAGGAAATTCACTTAAATGAGATTAGTTATTACTTGACTGGTTTCCTATCGTGCTGCTATGTTTAGGTAAGTGGAGTCCATTAGAGTATAAAGTTTTTTAAAAAACTGATTTTATACATTAATGATTTCAAATAAAAGAGAAGTACTATATTTGTGCATAGCTTCTTTTGAGAAAGTTAAGTCGATGTTCTGGTTAGGAGAGATAACACATTTTGTCCCTCTTGGTGGCCCCCCTAGTGTCACCATTAGTTGCTAATTACTTGCAAACAAATAAACAATTAACTCCTCGTGCCTCTTGGTTGGAGAGTTTTCATTGACATGCTAAAACTTTCTAATAAAAGATTTTAATTAATGACGTTGCAAATCCAACCCCCTTGTCAACATAGCTATAAGGAGGACTTCTGGAGAAATGCAAGTACAGTATACGTGCTACGGTGGCTGAAGGTGGAATCATGGCAAGTACATCACTGTGTGCTGCTAATACATCAGTGTCTCAGAATCTTCGGAAGGTGTCTGGTTTTGTAGAAAATAAAACCACACAGTGCTCTTTTTCCATTGAAAGTATTTTGGGATTGGACCAGAAAAAAGATGGCATTCCAGCTGTGAAACCTCACAGACCGTGGACGGATGCATGCACCAACTTGGGTAAGCCAGCAGTCTCAAGCTTTTACTCTTTCAAAAATGTATATGTTGTCACGTTTCTACTGAAAACCAGTAAATTGAAGTTCATGTTTGCTTGCTTTTTCTAGTTTTAGGTGATGGCAGTAATCCCCATCTGCAAATCCCTGTTGTTTCCTATGAAAATTCATTATTTCATGGTAACAGTAATCCAGTGCAAGAGGAAAAAGTTCTGAAATGTGAAAAATATTTATCAGTCACTGAAAGGCTATCTTTCAAACGAGAATTGAGCTGGTACAGGGGTAGAAGACCAAGAACTGCTTTCACTAGAAACCAGGTAGGGATTTTCTTACTATTTAATAAATGACTAACAATGTAGCTTAGTAAAAGGTTGGTAGAAGCCTATAACAGCAGACTAATTCAGTATCATGTAGCTCTCCATAGAGAAATGTAATTAAGAACTAGTGTAAATTCACAACAATGTTGCTAACTTCAGCTGGTTGGTGTTTATGCATGAAAGCAGAATTGTCCAAGTACTGCTTGGAAGTCTCCTATTAAACTAAGCTGGTTTATTTATTTTTAACTCCTATATAGATAGTGATAATTACTCAACAAGTGTGTTTTAATCTCCTCAGATTGAAGTCTTGGAAAATGTTTTTAAAATGAACTCCTACCCTGGCATTGATATTAGAGAAGAACTAGCTCGCAAATTAGATTTAGATGAAGACAGGATCCAGGTAATTAACGTTTTTCTTGAAAATTTCCATATTTCCATCCATATGTACTCTCTGGTGATATAAATAGGTGGACTGACAGTAGTAGCAATAACAATGTCAATTTAAAACAGTGTGTGTTTATATATATAGAATGCATTGAGTGATTTGTGAAATGGAAGCCATGGAATTCCTTCTGAAATCTTAACCCTTTTGCTGTAGCATTAATGACATTTATTACTAATGTTTCCATGATTTCTGTTTTGTTAATCTCTAGTTACCAGCAGAACTTGATCACTTGCTCCCAGGTTTTAAAATCATGTTTATATTATGCTCGTCAATATATTTAAAAAACAAATTTGAAACAAATATTGAAGTAATTTGTACGAATGTATTAGTATATTAGTATTTTGAGCGTGAGGAGAGTATAACTGTGTTAAAATAGTGTTTAAGCCTATGTCATATATCTGACCAAAAGCAAAATCTACATGGGGTTTTTATTATTATATTTAATTATTGATATGCAGTTAATGGAATGTGATGAGCATACCATAAAGATTAGAATTTGGGCCTCACCTTGGTATTTATTATTTTTTTGATGGAATTCTTGTTGGGCTTGATGGGAAGCTTGATGCTGCAATTAAGCAGTTGAAGAAGTAATGCCTTAAGACTTGTATGTGAATTCCAGAAGCTCAGGAACTTCCATTCAATGTCACCAAAGTTGATATAAGTTTTTGTATTAGTGAAGCTGGTTCTCATTTTCCAGTGAAGCTGGGGGCATTATTTTCTTAGCCTTAATTAGTCACTGTCCGCAGATTTTAAATTTGTATTAAACTTCCAAACTACTGGCATTTCACAAAAGATTGTAGAGTTGTGTGAATATTTTTAAATTTCAAAGCTTGCTCTGATTACAGCACTGTATTTCTGAAAAGCATGACTTTTATTTCAATTTTAGATCTGGTTCCAGAACCGTCGTGCAAAGCTGAAGAGATCACACCGAGAATCACAGTTTCTAATGGTGAAAAATACTTTCACCTCCAGCATGCTAGAGTAGAGAGGATGGTTTGCCATTATACTACTACAAAAGAACATGAATTACTAGTTATTGTTATTATTTGTATTAAGTAATGATATATTAATTATGATTTTATCACTAGATTTGAAGTATTATAATGATTTTCACTCAAATAAACTGTAAATACTTGAAGTATTATTATAACCTACTTTTTGTGGAGAAAGTCAACTTTTCCTGTATATTTTAATAAATATTTTCAGAAAAGTTCAGATTTTTTTACATATAAAAAAAAAACAAACTGGGTTGCACAAGATTTTCAGCTAGCGTGAATTACTGCAGGCTTAAGTGATGAAGACTTAAAGCTTCATAGTTTTAAAGTCTAAAGTACTTAATATGCAAAAGTTTTTGATACATGAAACAGTTTGTGCTTTACATTAGAATTTAAATAGCTATAAAAATAATACGATATTTTCTAAAAGAAGTTCTCCATGAAAATGGAAGGACTAGTATTCAACTGACTGTTTTCAGTTTGAGTAATTGATTTGTTAAAACAAGCTTAAAATTGTAATCTTTTTGATATATTTTAATTATATTTAGGATAGTATTTGCCTACTTAATGCTTCAACTCAGATATCTCCTTTGTCAGTGTGAGTGTTCCAGTTACAGAAGTTGCCATCATTATCTTGTAATGACAGAATGCAACATTTCACGGGATCAAATCAGTTGGGACCAGACCAGCTATCCAGATCATTGCCACTAATTTTAGGTTGTGGAATATTTTTATCAAACACTATATGAAAGTTAATTATCCTCATACGTGATATTCAGCCACAAGTCAATATGCATAAGGACAGCCTTATACAAAATAAATAAACCTCTGGCTGTGTTGTAGGTAAACAGTGTAAGTGTGGGTTTACGCTGTTGCTGGTACAGCAGAGCTTAAAGCACTTGCTTGAAGTGCTCATGTCCGAGAATGAGACCAGCCCATATTACTTATCAGAGGTACATTCTACATGGGTCCAGCTGTATATACAAAAACTCATTTTGTGTTAGGCTGATGCACTGACTTTAATTTCAATCTGTAGCAACCAGAAAATCTTAAAGAATTTAGGCATAAAGCTTTGTTAATTGGATTTTCCTACTTGGCCGACATGAAAAATAAGTTTTATTTTGAACCAAAATTATGTTTGCAGTACTGGAAAAAATTGAGCTGAATCATTTTATCTGATGCAAATAAAATGTGTCATATATGCAAGATTGAAAAACAAAAAAAAGCATAGGGCAAAACTCTGGAAACTAGGGAGCAGAAATGATGTGAATGCTTATGACCTTCAAATCCTTTTCGTATCTTATTCTAAATACAGATCTTTAACTGTTCCACCTTGAAGGAATGTCTAGCCACTGAGCTATTATATATTCTGATGTTGGTTTCCAGATTTCATGAGGAAACAGTTGTTTTGTATGAAGTACTTTGGTATTCACTGGAGGAAGAACTTGAGCCCAAGTCTTCAATCTACATGCCTTCACCACCAGGCCAATACAGTCTCTGACACTTGGTTTCTATGGAGTCACGAGGACATGGAAGTCAGCATGTCATTGCTAATATAGGTTAAATGTGAATAACGGGGGAAAGAAAAAGGGAGGCTGCAGGGAAGAAATTGTATAAAACCTAGTGTTGTAGTTGTCCAAATGCAGTTAGTTTAGTTCTTCACCTGCACTTTCTTGGTTAAAAATGAAATGACAACAGAATTATTTATTTTTTTCTGGTATGTTACTTTCAATGTACTTTCCATCTCTAGAGGTAGGTGTTAAAAATTTTAGAGCTGTCTCTACTGCTTCCAGACCATTCTTGATCCCTTCTAACATGTGTTCTGCTTTTCTTTTAGCTTAAGTTCTTTCTTAGAAATCTATATTTTACATTTCAGTTGTAATAACAGATGATTTTAGCTTTGCTGAATGTTTGCAAGTTATTTCAAAGTGCAGTGAGTTTAGGATTTTACCAGATACATCATACCTGTCATGTCATGAACAAAAGGCAAATTGTTGTTCCCTTCTTAATACTTGTATCCATAATAACCTGCTGTCCTACAGAATAAGAGGTAAGTTTAAGAAAAGGATTGATGGAAAAAAATTAATTTTATGTAGTCTCATATTAGGAAAAGCAAAAGGGAAGGATGATCCAACATCAGTCTTTGGTTGATATTTTGGATGATAGTTTGAGATATGAGTTTCAATAAAACCCACTTCTATATTTCCTGAAAAATATTATTAAAAAGCTGCATTACTTTAGATCTAGTTTATAGGTACTTGCCATTTTGTGTCTGTAACTTCATGGGCTTATAGCCTTCATTTTTATAGAAGCCCTAAAATCTCAAATTGCTTGATTTTGCTTCTGGAAAGTCTATTTTAGTGTGGAAATACCACACTTTTACCCGATACTGAAATGTTAATTACTCATAGTTTGTTAGATTTAGGAAGTAACAATTACATTAAATATTACTAACTGAACTTCTATTGTTCTCTTAAGCATTTTTTTTAATGCAGGATACAATCACAAATAAAGCAATTTAAATGGAGCCAAATCCATTAGGAATAGTTTTAGAGAAATGGGAAGCTCAATTCAGATAGAGACCTGATCAGATGTAAAGACAGTATCGGGAATGTTTAAATTCTATTTTGTTTTTCTTTGCACCTCAAAACATATGTTACCCACAGTTTAACCTTAGTGCAGGTAATTTGAAACTATTGTTTACTCTACTGCTGGAAACAAGGTTTCCAACAGCAACAGATTAGACTAATCTGTCCAGATTGATGCTTAAGAACCTTACTCTATTATCTGGCAAATACCTAAATACACCTAATGTTTCTTATAATGGAACTTGTCTCAAGTGACAGAAGTCTGACAAAGCAATTTAAGAGACAGAGTAGAATAATAGCACCAGCTCTGGTATCCAGCTCTAAATTAGCAAATGTTACTAGAAGGATGGCTTCTGTAAGGTGCTGAGAGTTGTACATAGTGTTGTGAGGGGCAATAAGTTGAATAACGTGATTGCATTATTTGCTTCATCTTGACTTAGATTATTCTTCCCAAAGTAAATCTATCAACAAGTTAAAGGAGAACCTTTAACTTCACATTTATGCCTATTTTGACCAGCTTGGGTTTAAATTGTGGTAATGACTTTCTCAAATACAATTGAATTTCTTTTCCATCTTAAAATATTAGTCTGTGCTTCATAGGACTTTATAAGCTTGTAATTCCTGATATATGCAGCTTTCTGGGCTGCCTCGGTAGTATATGTAATACTGTTACTTGGACTGGCAGTGCCTACACAGCTAAGAATAGTGGATGAGACTGTCAGAAGAAGCCACTGTGCACTCTGAGATCTGGTCCCGTCCCAGTTTTGTATACTTTGTCTTGCAGTGTTTCTGTTTGTCTGCCTTTCAGAACTGTGATCAGAAAAGCCTCAGTCTTTTTGATTCCTACTCTGACTTCCATCTTTGTGAAGCCACAGCCTCCTTTTCTTCTTCCAGCCACATTGCCTTGCATTGGTTCTAGTGCTCATTTGACCTTGTGATGAGTTGATAAATTTACAAGGATAGTGGAAAAACTTCCAGCAAACAAAGCTGGCTAGTTTGAAACAATCTTAAATTACCAGCGTTAGCTTTGAAAGCCCACGTTTATAACACCATTCAGTAAATTGTCATTTATAACTTTGTATTTGCAATTACAGGGTTTATCAAGTCTGTGTTTACAAAGAGCAAGCTAGCACACCAGCAAACTTTGTTTTAATTTTCCTGGTGGGCATAGGTATGTTTGCATTTTTCTAGTTGTCCAAAGTTTTGTATTGAAAATACTTCTAAAGCAACAAAACCTGGGATTTTTTTACAGTTGTAAGATTAATGCTGTGTTCTTATTTAAAAGAAATGTGGCTTCAGAAAATCACCCCAGCATTTGTATGTCTGGATTTAACAAAAGACTTGTTTATCTAACATGAAATTAAGGTAATTTCAGACAGTTGAGGGTTTAGTGATAACAAAACCAAAGCTTTTTTAGACATTGTAAAATGTTTGTTTTGGTTCCTTGGATTGACTTAGTTTCTCTCAGTTGCTAGGTTGATGCTTTTTGTCTCCATTTTATAGGATTTACTATTATGTAATTAGCTCATTATGTGAGGGGGAGCTGGGGCTGCTGAGAATCTTGGGGGGTAGGTGGGAATGGTTCTGGTTGCATCACAAAGGGACTTCATGTGGTCATAATGGGCAAGCTGTAGTCAATGAGGGAGAGGAGTCTAGGATGTTGAAGAGCTGTCAGTTCAAGGTTCCTTTCTGGGGGATTAGTCCCTACACTTGCATGACGTGAGGGAGAAAGGGAGACAGTAAATGTGGAAGACCAGTCTTTCTATTTTGGGCATCCAAAGTTGATATTGACATGGGCCAGCAGTATTTAGACCAAACCAGGAGAATCTCAAAGTATGAAGTGCTGTGTTAGCATGGCAGAGTATTAGTATTGTAGTTTTTCTTTCTCAGATTGACTTGCAAAACATAAAACATGTATTTGTTGAATTTAGAAGAATCAATAAGCTCAATTTCTTCTAAAAATCTGTTTTTGCAGGATGTTTATTGGCAATGAAGGAAGAACATCACCAAAAATGCTTAGGGATCTACAGGTTTTGGCATAGTTCTGGTATAATTTCCAGTAACTCATAAAACCATGTCTGTTTTGTGTTATGGTCCTGGTATTAGAGTTACTGAACATGTGGTGAACTGCCTGTGCTTTAAAATAAATAAAAAGCAAATAAGAACAAACAACAAAAATAAATACTATATTTTTCAAGTGTATTTTGATCCATGTTATAAATCACTTAGTGTAAATTCCAGTGCCTTTAGCAAAGGGAGTACCTGTCCGTTGATTCAAAAAGGGTGCAAACAATGCTTTTGATACCAATTTTCAAGCGTGGTCATCTGGCTTAGGACATTGTAAGGACCTGTATGTGTGGCCTGTAAATGCAATACAACATGTGGATTGGGAGGGAAATATATATTGCTTCTCTTTGGATTTACAGATAACTGTTTTCTTCCTGGAACCTAAACCAGGTTTTCCTCTGCCACTGTAATGGCTGGAGAATTTATTAAGCACTTGAAAACTTCGGGCTTTTTCTATTTTTAAATTGTGTATGTGGACATGTGTTTCAAACTATCTTATTGTGACCTTTTAAAAAAAAATCTACTGTAGACTTGCATCAACTTATTGTACCTTGTTTTTCTTTAATACTTGCTGGCTCTTTTAACACAGAAGTTTTATTTTACCAGTCCATGCTATTTTACTACTTCTATAGTGATTAGCATTTGTACACAGTGTATAGAATCTGGGGCAGTCTTGTGCCCATGTATAGCCAGTTTATGCTCTATTAATTTATTATATACCTTTTAATGATATGTTTCACACCCTTTTAATATTTAGAATTGCATTACCAATCACAGTAATATTCCAAAATATCTTGGGATTCAGTTTGTATGAACGATGACATAGTAAGGAAATTAAGAAGTTGGCAAATCAAATATTCTTCATTAGAGATTGCTGGTTATATATTAGCTGCATCTTTTTTTTTCCAGATTAAATCAGACTTTAATAAATATTAAAACAGAGATAACATTCTGTATTTCAAATGCAGCTGAAAATGCTGGGCTGCTTTTGCCCTCTTGTGGATGCATTTTAGAATTACAGTCCTATGTCTTAAATTTATTTTGAGTAAAGTCATGAGGTAGGCTCTAGGTAGAATGCCAGCAGGTGACTACTTATTTTAATTGTTGCACAAATTTTGTGACTAAATCTATATTGTACATGCATATGAATGCTTGACCATGAACTTGATTTTCAAAAGTTCTGGATGAACTGAATGAACTGAATCCAGTGGAAATTGGTAGTTCTTAGTATTTTTGATAGTCTGAACATTATTAATATTTAGCTACTAACTTAAGAATTCAGTTTTGGGCAGCCAACCTTTTTAAATCTTGCCTCTAAATTAAGGCTGCTTTCATGGCTACATGTTTACAGGACTGCCCAATGCAGTCCATTTATAGTCCGTTCTAGAAAGCATTTGACAAAGTGTCCAGAAATTATAACCCCCCCCAAAAAAAAACACCCTTAGTGTGAACCTTAGAATGAGTTTTGCTACAGTATCTACTAATGTAATTCTTCTGTGATAACAAAGTTGAGAATGCAAACATCTGTCATGCAGAAACGCTGATTACTGCCAGCCTTTTCATTTATCACCATTTTATTGCATTAGAATGATAAGAAATGACATTGTGCTGTTCAAATACTACACACTTCTTAACAGTTTGTCTTGCATTTCAAAATGTTCAGTCAGGGTAAACTATTTAGAAATGTGATAGTAGCCGCTTGTATTCCTTTCTTGATTTAACCATCTGTAAGTTACCGGACGGATATGAGGAATACAGTGAAATGCACTTCTCTCACTTCAAAGGTGGAACTGTATCTCATTCTGTGCTACAGGATGTGGCTATCTGACAATAGAATTGCAAATTGCTCTAATTCATTTTGACAGAGAAAGGAAGTCATAGGGAAGCAGTCTAATGAGGCATCGGCATCGCTCTTAAAATGCAGTTGACTAGCTAGACATTTTTTATGAAACTCAGGTAGGTTACATAGAAAATCTTTTCTTGTAGTCATTCTTGTTTAAATGAGAGCAGAGCTGATCTTTCCCCTCTTTCTTCTGTGAATATATAGTGCTGGACAATAAGATCCATCACAAATTACAGTTTAGTTGGAATGGTGTTGTCAGTGATTCTTATTACCATCTAACTATAAGCAAATAATTATTGTAACTTAACATGCATTAACTTTCTGTGCAAGTATTAACAACTCTTGTTCATTGTGTTTGATCAGTCTTATTATCTGCATATTTATCTTCCTCCTTCCAAAACTAAGCAACTGACTCAATCCTGATATCTGACTGCTTCAAATTTTTGTTTTACAACAGTGTGCCAGACTGTAAACATCGAGGAGCTTGAGTTGCTTGTTTGAAAAGTAGGGCTGTCAGCAATAAATGTTATTCGTAACAGGGCCCTTCCTCTTTTTGAGTACGGTTTTGTAGAATTACTGTATAGATTCTCTTGTAAGTCTGCCATAATGTGTTCTAATTTTTTCTCTGAAATACCGTTATGTATCTGTCATATAAACAGACTACAATTTCCATATGCTTCTAGCCTTCATATTTTCTTTTGTTTGTATATTTCCCTTAGTGCAAGTAGAATGAGGTGCCATTGACAAAGTACTTTCCAATCATCTTCCATAATGGTTACACAATAGTAAGACTTTGGAATTCATCTGGACATGTTCCTATTGTTCTGTAATGGTATCCGTTACTAGCATCTCTGTTTTAATTACAAAAATCTTCAAAAAAAATTTTCTTTAGCCTTAATTACACTTAGCTTTTGGCCTCAAATAGCAAATGATGTCATCTTGAAGTGCTTGAACAAATTGCTCTCACTGGGTTAAATGGCAAAAGGTTTTAAGGCAGGTTATGCTCAGTCAGGGGTCCCTTAGTGTGCTAGGATTAATTTCACAAACATTGCCACAGGATGCTGTAGATTGGTGAATTTCAGGATAGACTGTTAAATCAGTTCCTCCCTGCCTAGCCCCTGTATTTCCTTGCAGAAAGAAAATGACAAGATGTCCGGATGGAAGGTATTGTGCTGTACTAAGAAGAGGTTGAAATTAAAAGTAAAACTGAGAAACTGTTGTAAAAATATTACTTTGTTAACATTTCTGGAGTGTGTTCAAATGCCATTGGGAGAGCCTTGATTTGTTTTTTTTTAATAGTTGATTGAGATGAAATGCCTATATTGCAAAAAAAAATACCATTTTTAAAGTTAAGCATTAATAATGATTCAAATGTTGCTAAAGAATAAAACATACATGACTTTAGGAATACAGTTGGATTGGAATGTTTCAAGTTCAACAGAATTTTTTGTTGAAAAGTCACTCTTCCGTGCAATTTTTAATTTTTTTGCATCACAAATCTACTTTTCTCTAAAAGTGCAGTTTCATATTGCACCTAATCCAGTGTAACAGAAGACTGCTGCTGAAAGATGCAGTCCTGCTCTGCTCCCTGTTTTCTCAGAAAAGATCATGTCACCGCAGAGTCAATTCAGCTTGCTTTTAGAACAAGAATTCCGTGGCACATCAGTATGTTGTATTACCTCAGAGAACTGAGCTATGTCTGTTCCTTTATTATATTCATATGAATAAACAGATGCAAAACTGAACAGCAATACAGAGCATTCACATTAGACTGCAGACACTTTCTGCCAGCAGAAGGAGTTGGCCTGTGTATTCTACAAGGAACTGTGAGGTCTGGGGAATGGTAATATTTTATGAAGATTTGCATTTCTATGATTCTGTGATTTATGAATCACTGATAAATAGTTGTTTCGATACTGATCAGAAGTCATTTTTGTATAGTAACTGGTTTATTTCAGGCAGTTCCTTTTCAGTGTAGCTTATTCTTGCATCTGATGCTAACTCGAGCCTTTGGGAATATAGGACTGGAAAAACTTCCTTGGTCATTAAGTGCAATTTCCTGTAGAAGACAGAAATTTATCCAGAAAGGTCACAAGACCATCCATTCTCTACTCTCTGAACTCTAGAAGCATCAGAACACCCCCAAATATCTGAAGGTAGCATTGAGATTTTTAAGAAAGCTCAAGAATGAGTGTAACATTAAAAGTGAGCAGGAGAAAAATAAGACTGCTTGCAACCTATAAGGGATTCTGTAAGGTCTTCGGTTATTTAGCATTAAGGACAGGATGCTGAATTTCAGGACTTGTTGTAAAGCATCTGGATATAGAAGTGGTGGCTGCCAGTGTGAAAGCAAATATAGCAGACTTCATGCATCTAATTCCACTTTCAAGTCCCATATGGACACAGCAGCAGCTAATCTAGAAGTGCCAGTAAATGCTTGGACACAGCAGGAGGCAGTTGGCTGCCAGGATGGCATGCTGTGCTCTTCTTTGCCACTCCCAAGATGCAAGTAGGCAGTTGGATGGAATTGTTCTGGAGGCTGGATCTGGCCTCCGTGGCCCACACTATTTTAAGCACCCACTGGTAATGCCTGGATGACCTTAGGAAGTAGATTGTGTGTCTACAGAAATAAAGCAAATTAAAAACAAAAAACATTACCCCCAGGGGTCTCTTCCTGTCTTCGTAGGAGGGGGCAGTCTTTCCTGACTCCAAATCTAATTATTGGTTTAGCCTTGAGCATGTGTGCAAGATGTTAAAGCAGGCATGTTTGTGCCTGTGCTTGTTTCCCCATCTATAAAATGGGAACAGTAAAACAGATCTTCCTTTCAGAATTCATTTCTTCTATTAATATCAACACATTTCTCAAGGCCTAGTGATTTAAAAGTTGCCTCAAAAGAGGTAAGTATTAATAACAATTGATAGATTTAAATTAAATTTCAGTTTTATGGCCTGGGGTCACTGTCTTATGGTTGATAATCTTTCACTTGAGCCAGATCTTTGGAAACTATGTCACGGTACAGTACAGAAGATGCTATCAGAGTACAGTTTCTGGGACTCTTGACGCTGGTGGAATGTTCATGCCCTTGCTTGAATATCCACATTAATTTCATACTTTCTTTCAAAATCTGTTCTTAAGGTTTGATACTAGAAGATCTTTCTTCCTCCTTTTCATGCCAGAAGTTCTTTCTATAGGTGAACCATGCCCATGTTAGTAGGACGTTTTTCTTTAAGTGGTTATTTTCAAAAGATCTGGTTTCTGCTTTCTGATAGCTGTCAAATGAAGTTCCAAAAGAACGCTTTACAGGTTTTCTGTTCTGGGATCTTATTTGTGCTTTTATGGACAGTGAGATGATACTTTGTGATTCCAGGCTTCTGAGAAGTTTCCGAGATGCTGCTGATCTTTTAGCATACTGTCTGCTCAGTTCAAGTTAGTTCATCCTCATTTTCTAACAGTGGGTTGTGTTTATCTAACAGAAGTGTGGTATCACAATAGGCACGACTGTCTGACACCAGTGGGTACGTCCACAAGCACGATCCATGCTTCTTGGCCTAAAACTGAACTATTTTCATAACTGCTTTTGCAGTCAAGGTCAGTCTCTGCTGGGAGAGAGATTTTGGTGCTAGAAATACAAAATATGGATGGAGCATACCACTTCGAAATCTAAGAAGGATTTTTTTGCTGAGTGATAGAAATGTTTGGTAGGGAGTTCTTAACCATACAGCAGAACTTTTTGTAACTTGAATTTTCATATTTTTCTGGGAACTGCTGAGTTCTCACTGTTCCCTCCATCTGGGAACAGCTGCTAAGAAAGGAGGAAAAAAAAAGGTTCTTAGCTTTAAGCAAGAAGGTAGAGTGGCAACCAAAACCAGCTGTAGAATGCGTGATATTGATACCCATGACTTACAGATATTCTCCGACTCATATGCACTCTCTACTATTTCGAAACAAGAGACTGTTGTAAAAAGGACAAAAGAGCCTACAGAAAAGCAGTCCCTACAGTCACTTTTGCCCTTCCATTAGCTAGCAGCATTTTAGAGAACCTAAGTAAAAAATTTTAACTGCTGTCATTTGATTCCCACCTCTCCTCTATTCATTTTCACAAAAGTTTTCAGTGGAAGTTATTCTAAATGCACACAAAGCAATAAAATACTTCTGCGTGCAGTCAGATCATTCATCTTAGTAAGTTGGCTGTCGTGGCGGTATTGGGATAAATGTTTTTCAGATGCGTCTTTGTTATTAGCTTAAGCTGAGATACTGGGAAGGGGCATTGAGGCTGATTTTGTCATGACATTTTTGCTTTGTGCTAATAAGTTTGAGGCCTTAGTAAATAAGACTGATATTTTTTTCTGCTCTTTGTGCACTGCCAGAGTGATCAGTGGCAGCTGCAAGTTCTTGGGTTATTCTGCTACCTAGGAAATGCCATTATTCATTCTGTATCTTTGTTTACATTGAAATCGTTGTAGGCTATTGCATCAATAGCACAGCTAATGCTAATGTTCCTTTTATAATTTCCAGCTTTTCCAGCAGTCTAGAACTCTGTTAACAGAAAATGCCAAACAAATCTCCCCATAGTTTAGAAGGGGACCAGTTTGCAGGTCAGTGGAGATGTATCTGTTCAACAGGAGTTGTTGCTTATCATGGGTGGTTATGGGCACCAGAGATGTTACTGTCCTGTAAATAAATGGTGCACGTCTTCCTTTTTTTAGCCATGCTGTTGTGTTGCTGTATGTATGTCCTTTGTAATGTGTTAAAGCATAGAAGGATTAGTTATTTACAGGTCTTATATAGCCTGACTTGATTTAAAAAAGTATCAGCTTATATAGCTTTCAGGCCTGTTTGGTCAATGTAAGGAGAAAGTAAATCAAGAATACCTGGATAGAAGTATATGGTATACAGTGAAGGTACATATGAAGCTTGAAGGGCTGGGATATACTGGCCCTTAAGAAAAATCTCATTGTAAAACCAGAGGAATGTCACCTATAGAATGAATACTTTTAATATACAGTTTACAGAATTTTACTGTTGCGTTTTCCAGAATTGCAGCCTGCAGGGGAAATGAAGATCAAAAGTAAGCATCATTTGCTCCCAGAGCCTTAAAAGGGCTACGGCCTAATCTCTAATTTGTGCTCAAGTATGTTTAATGGCAAGAATCTCTTTTCTGTTCATAACCCTATGAATGGCTCTGTCCATCCAGAACTCACAATCTTGGTTTCAAAGGTGAAGTTTTTGTCCAATATTAATCATAGCAACAGAATGTACTAGAATATAATTTTTTCTAAAATAGTTGGATTTGAGATGTGTAAAATAATGATGTATGACAAGGCCCTGAGCTACCTGATCAAAAAATGAAGTTCGGACTAATCTGAGCAGATAGTTGTACCCAGTGAGCCCTTGAGGTCCTTGCAAGCTAAGTTACACAGGGATTCTGTGCTTTGGTGGAGCCTTAGGCTTCTGTGTCTCTTTGGTGATTTTGAGTAGTTTAGGCAAATAATTTAATATCATTCATGAATATGTCAGAGCAGCACGCAATTGAAACAGAGGATTTATTTTCTTTTAAAGGAGAGTGTTTTGGTCAAAGTGTGTACTAACAAAATTAACAAGGGGGATTCAACTCGGAAAAGCTGGACTACAACCACTTTCTGTTGTGTTTTCCACAGCTGAAATTGTATCATAAGTGGTTCCTCCAGCTTGTCTGTCTTAATATTTCACGCATTACTCCTTCATTGTTAAAGATCTACAACACTTTTTTGGTCTGTGGCCCTGACCTGGCAGCGGACACTGATTGCACCGCTGCGGTTTCCTGAAGACCAGCCTGTGGGTAAAGTTGCACCTATTCTCTCATGTCTGGAAGGAAAAAACAAAGCGGAGCCCCCGGGTACCCGTGACCCGCCCCCAGCTGCCGGGGAGGCGGCGCGGCCCCGTTCCGCCGGCGCGGAGCCGGGAGCGGAGCCGGGCAGGAGCGCGCCGCGTGGCC
>VXAA01003750.1:926531-984332 GCA_013399115.1 Anseranas semipalmata | reverse complement strand
TTTTTTTTATGTTTTTAAATAACTTTTGCAGTTTGTTTCTCTCCTGACGTGTGGTTACCAATCCAGTTGAAGCGCGGTGATGCGGGAACACCGCGGGAACACAACTGACTTTCATTGCTTTGCCGTTTTGTTAGAGTGTCACTGAGGATTTTCCTGGCTTCAGATCAGATCCTTTGAGAAGGATCTGCGACACAGTTCAGAAGTTTGTAGGGAATAGCGTAGAGAGGCGAAAGCATTGGAAAAACGTGTAAAAAGTGTGGAAAAACAAACTTCAAACCCTGATAAAGCTTAAGGCTTAAATCTTTGTGTTGGATGGAACTGGTAAAGGTTTAGACTCCCCTACCGGCTCTTTTTAACTGAGAATTGTGAATAAAATATGTTGGCTCAGCGTGCCCATTGTATGTTCCCCACGATGTAGGCAGGATGTGCTACTGGCTCGCAACGACCTCTGCGTATGTTTCTGTCAAATTTTGTATTCAGCTGTTAAGTAAACTATCACTACCTATTAAAAGTCACAACACTCAATTACTTTATTTAGACATCTATAGAAATGCGCTGGATTTAATTTTGCTCACATAATCAATGTCATTGTGTGTATGAAATCTGAACATGCCAGAATCTGCTTAATGTAAATCTTTTACAAGAAATTTTCAATTATTTTTTCAAATTAGCATGAAAAAACCTTCATCTTGATTGCTCACAACAAATGTAACGTTTTAACTTTCTAAATATTTGTGCTGGTTTCTGGTTTTGTTATATTTTCAGCTTCAAGTTCAGACTTCCCTAGACAATTTATTAGAAATCTTGTCCGATTGTTTAGTTATAATTTCATGGTCCTGATTTTTGTAACGCCAATCTTGCTTATGATTGCCTGGTAATCCGGGCAGGGCAGCATTTATTAGAACAATGACTGCAGGATGGTACCCATTGTGTCGGTTATGTGGTATTTATCTTGGTCTGCATGTAAGTTTTGAGTAGACTTGACATGCTATTAAATGACTGATGGCCCCTCTAACACATTGTCTGCTCTGGAGCAGGGTTGCCTTTGAAGTAGTACCCTGTAGGAAGTAAAGAGACTATTTGCTCTATTAAAATTCCTTGGTATTTCCTCTGTTTAACCACAGGCCACTTCCCCTCTGCCACTCTAAACACTGCAGGGACACTGACTGATTGGAGAGACACAAGCCCTGAAGGAATTGTATCCTATTGAAATAGATATTCTTATTGCAGGTTATTTGTAAGTAGTGTCTAATTAACGTATGTTGAGGACATGAATAAATCTTAACATTTTGTATGGAGAAAGACATACAGTGAAAAGGTCTGGTTTGTATTAAATGAAGCAGTTGAATTGAGGTAATTCTCACTGGCATAAATTATCTCGAAAAAATCAGTTAACTTCTGGTAGTTCTTTAACAAAAAATAAAATTGGGTAGCTGAGTGTTTGTATGTACACTTAGGTGCACATGTTGGATATTTTCCTGTGCTAACGCTGTGAATATGTGGTGTACTTCTCACCCCTGGTGAATCTCTTTTTATTGTTTGAGTGTTTTTGAAAATCTGCATTTAGTTCCATCATGATGCATTTACACAAGTAATACTCATTTCTTTCTCACTCTACAAAATACAGTTTTAATTTTCCTCAATGTTGTGTGGCAGTAAAAGCTTGACTTGATGAGAGCATATACTGGACTGTGATTATAAGATTGTGAAGAGGAAATATTTGATATTTTGATTCATAGCTCCTGAAATTATTCTAAATAGTTAACATTTTCAAAACTAAAGGCCTTAAATATCATTTTTAGAACTTACATTGCAAAACACATGCCCGTATTTATCACTTTCTCTAGCAATGCTTTGGTATTGGTCTTAAAAGCTCAACATGTGTCTGCAGCAGTAATTCAGTTAACATTAGGATGAGTAACTTCAAGAATGTTACTAAGAATTAGAAGTGATTTGAGGGGACCCAGGATTTTAGAATATGGATTGACTTTGCTAAGTCTAGGATTTCTTTCACTGATGTTTAGCAGCAACTTTAATGTATTCCTACACTTAACGTTATTTCAGATTAAGGTAGAACATTTGCTTAAAGCAGAATAGTGTTGCAAAGTAGCTTTCCATATGGATGGTCTTACCACCTCATATGCATACCTTTATCCAGGAAAAAATAAACCAGAGAAGGGCCTCTCTTAATCTAGAAAAAGTATGTCCACATGGGGAGCTATTCTGGAAAGTATTCTCTGAAATTTTTTCATCCTATAAACAGGACATGAGGGAAGTCCTGATTGGTCTCTAATGTTGATTTGAATATATTTCAGATTCATTTATTCAGTGTTAAACACATGAGCAACTTTACTCTCAAGTTGTTTTGTAGATTCTAATGGGAGTACACACATGAGTAACTTTTTTTCATACGTTTAATTCCTCTGAAGATCCTGGCACTGAACCATGTTCGGTATAAAGCTTAAAATTAATGAGACTGTATGATGAGAAAATAAATACAGCATTTTAGCAAGCCTCTTTCCCCCCCCCCCTCTGGTTAGCAGAGAGTCATACCTTTCTTTGCTCTGCGAAGCTAAGCTTATCAGACATACTGGGGGCTCTCAGTTCCCCTGCATTCTCCCCTGAAACTCTCCCTGTGTCATCTATGTTCCGTATTTAAGGAGCTTTCTATATCCTCCTGTTTCATAGTAGGGACTCTGAAGTTCTACATTTCCTATCATTCCACTACAAGGAGCTCTGCCTGACCCTCTTTCTTCTTTAGGCTTATGCTGCTAGGTCCCTACATTTATCTCCTCGAGCATCCCTCTCAGCACACAATCATTTTTCTGTACAGCTAGGGTTTTTCTAAGCACAGACCCAAGTTGTGCCAAAATAATTTTCCCAACTAAATATATCCATTGGGAACTTTATTTGGGAGGAAGAATGGCTTGTAAAATGGTAAGAAATAACTTAATGTATTTTAAATTCCTCCCCTTACTTCTTATTATTTTCCGGCAGTTAAAGAATCAGATTTTTCTCTTGCAGGGTATTTAAAAATTTTGAAGGGTATTGGGCAGCGGACAGACCTGAGATGAAGCATAGTGGAAGGTGTTAATGGTTGCCATCAGGGGGTTCTTTAATCTCTAGACAATTCCTGACTTGGTTGAAAGCTCTGCAGACCAGATGCCTTTCTGTATCCTCCATTTTTCTGATTTTTTTTTTTTTTTGAATCAATAGTTTTCTCTCCACTGGCATATAGAATGATGTGATGGTATTTTAGAATTCATTAGATGTGTCGCTTCAAGCTTAGTGCATTTCTCATTAGATACAATGCAACATGTTGAGTGCAAAGCTTTGCAGGCATGGTTGGTCATGCAGGTAAGCATCTGTGTTACTTTTGTTTAGCTTAAAATTTGGCTTCAAACTTTTTTTTTGGAATGTCATTAATCAGGTAATGTTAGCAGAGATGCTGACCCCATTTTTACTATAGTGTCAAAAAGTGCTAATGACAGTCTGCCTATTTAAGTTAATTTAAAAATGCACAAACTAACCCAAGTGTGTTAATGTTAAAATAAGCGGATGAATGTTTATTCAGGAACTTAAGTGGCTATAGTTTAGATTCTGTATTTCCAGAATGAGCAAACACCCAGCCTAGTGAACAAAAAATAGGGAAAGATAAACTTGCTTATGTCATTGACGTTAACTGCCAGTATTAACAACAAAAATGTATGTTTCCTTGTCTGTTGCTGTTGGGAAATGAGAATATGATGCTAATTATAAGCTGTATATGGTGCTAATTAATAAGCTGTTGACCCAACAAGATTTCTCTAGTCTCTTAGGACTGTTATAGATTTGATTCTTTTCCTCTTGAGATCATGTCCCTTAGTTTAGATGTCAAACTCCACTCCCTGCCTTACTTCCCCCAAAAAATCTGCTTTTGAGTAAGCAGAAGTGTAGTGACTACTGTATCAGACTTGTTAATTTAAAATCCTGAGTCACTTATTTAAGAACAAGCTCTTTAATAGATTAATACTTCCTAGTCCATGGGTGAAAAGATGTTAAGCAGTCATGATTAAACAACACTAGCTTTTCTTTAGTTAATTATTTGTTGATGTTAATATAAGATGGATAATTAATTAAAACTGCAACATTTAAAGGGTGTTTAATAAGGACCAGCTGTCTTTTCCAACAGATCAGTCTAAAGATGATGAAACAGAGCTTTGATGTGAACTTGCCTGCTTAATTCTGCTCAAAGGCTGAATTTTACCCATAAATTTAGTATGTTGTTTGGAAGTCAGCAAGATAACAGAAGTGTAAAGCATTACTAGAGAATCATTAAGCTTGAATGCCATTTTTAATTTTTAAAAATATTTATCTTTTTGTTTTTAAAACACACTGATTTGTTTTACTGCTACTGGTATAACAAAGTGTATTTGAAATATTTTTTTCTGAAACTTTAAGTTTATGCTGATGTTTCTAGACCATGTGTTGTTTTTATGTATGAAAGTGAACATTATCCATAAATGCATTGCACATAAAAGTTAGATCAAATGCATGGAGGTTATATCCTTCTTCATATATTAATCACAAAATATTTTATGGAAGAAATACAAGCTACAGTATAGCTGAAAATAAGGAACTATGGCTAGGTCAGTACTTATTAAGTACTTTATTTTAGGTTGGGATAATTTGAGAATCTCTTTAAGGATCAGAACTTAAGTGCAAACTTGAAAAAAAAAGATCTTATTCTCTTATGCATGAGGTATTTTACAATTTTTGTCTTGTCTAGCTATTTGTCTTTTCCAGCTCTCCTCAGGAGTCAACTCGTGTTGACACTCAAAGCCTCTACATGTTTTTCCCCTGACACTTTAATCAGATATATACTTAATTTTGTAGAGTACTGGCTTATGCCAGTAATGGATAGGCTCATTTCTGTAGTTTTACTGCAATATCTATTTAACAGAAACATATATATTATCACTTTGATTAACTAAAAGTCTGCCAGCCAAGCCAAGGTATAAATGTATATTTTTACATGCTTGAACCTATATTACTTAATAAATTGTATATTCAAGAATATATCTAAGACAGTTCCTGTCTTCCTGACAGTACCTCAGTGGATTGGTGAGGATGTTCCAAATTTAGTACCCTTTATCAATTTCTTGTATTGGTATAAACAAAACAGGTGGAATTTTTGGAAGTCAGTCATAAACTTCTGTATGTGTAGACAATAAATATTAAGGAAAGTACAGTTCAGAAATGTTTCTTAACAATCTTCACTGGCTGTCCATTTTTTTCTGGGTCTCGATATATCAATTGTTCTATCTTATGAATTACATCTTGTTTGCTGCCAAAACTCAGAAGACTATCAGTGAACCTATTTATAATAAATATATAAATGCTGTATTTTCCATAGTTCGTAAATACTTTCTAACTGCAGGTTCTTACCTGTTTTTGTTTTTAGCCTTTCAGCTGTGTTTTTACATCTGACTTAAAAACACTTTGAACACAGACTTTCTTGGTTGGCCATGTGTCTAGATGAGGCCCCGAGTTTTGTTTTAAAAAGGGCTTGGAGCGACCTACTTTACAGCGAAGATGCACGTGATGACTGTATGTCAGCGTTTGAGTTCTTGCTGCGTCTTCTAGTAACACCAGTTTTCAGCGGTCTCTGTTTGTCAAGCTTTCTGTCTTACAAATTGCTTCTTATTGGCCTCCAAAACTCAGAATGCTGCCCGATAGCTGGTGCTAGCCTTGCTGCTCGGCTGGCCTCTTCTGTTGGGTAGCGTCAGTCAAACGCCCCCAGGAGATATCGTTCAAATGCGCTGTTTCTCGACTAAAGAATAGCAGTGGGCTTCTGATTAGTTCGCTGTGTCACTGCAATGAAGAACACGATTCTGAGGAAACAAACTTCCTGTCCTGATCTGCCAGTACCTCAAAGAAATGGTTGGTACTCAGTTTGGCTGGGACACAGCTAGTAGAAGGAGCATTAACAAGCGAGATGTTTATGATAAGGCAAGTGACAGCAGCTGCCAGTGCAGCAGTAATTATCACATACCTGTGTGGAGCTTGGCTAAATCTTCATTCTTGCCCAAAGTGCAGTCCTTAGGCTTCCAAACAGAGCAGAGTTGGAGGTGGCAGAGATGGAAAGCACCAGAAGAGACTGTCAGGGTAAAAACAGAACAAGATGAGACACAGCTGGTAGTTCTGGAATAGGTTCTAAAACACGTCACGTGGACAGATCAGATCAACTAGATGCTACAGGAATAAATTTCAGAGATTTCTCTAAAAGAAAAAAAAAGAGAAAAAAACAAAAATAAAAACAAGAAAGTAAAAAAAACCACCACCCCCAAACAAACAAAACAACCTTAGGAGCCCACCAAGGAAGGGTCACAGAAGTGGATTCCAGGCCAAGGTAAATAGCTGTCACCAGCTTCTGAGGTGATAAGGGAAGTTGGGGATTAGCAAGAGGGCTTCATATTACTGACAACATTTTAAAAGAGAGTATAATTAGTACATGAAGCCACATGTACAAGCTACATCCATGTCTTTGTTCTAGTCCTCTTGCCACCTCTCACTGCTATATGGGTGGATTCCTGGAGCGCAAGGGAAATTAAATGTACAGGTAGGGATTTGTTCTCTCTAAGTTTGAATTGGTCATTAGAGGTCTAGCAAGCATCAGCACGTGTTTCAGGATGCATTGTGCCATTTGGAATTCTGTGTCACTAGAAGGCTGTTAGAGTTATGCTGCTGCTGGCATTGAAGTGTTGTTCCAGACATCCTGGTTTGTTATTGCCCATGCTGGTAATGGGTGCAGAAGTCCCCTGGGGGTGGCAGAACACTGTCTTTTGGTGCTCTGGTTGCGGCACATTGTTCAGGTGGCAAGGGGATAGCAAAAAGAAGCCAATCCTGTGGCCAGGGAGTGTCTGCATCCTAGTTTGGTGTTCTGTTCAATGGTCACCCACATTTTTCCTCCTCTCTTGGCTGGCGATGTGGATTTCTTTGTATTTGAAACTCGGGATGCTCTGTCAGAATCTTGTACAGGGCACACACTAAGTGGCTGCTTGTGTACTTTCTAAGCCCTCTCCATTTCATGCTAGGCTGTTTGAAGGTGAACATTTTTGCTCAGGTGGATGGATTCCCTCTGTTGGCTTAGAAGAGTAGTCGTCTGCTCCTGCCAGCGATATCCAGTACATAAACTCCTCGGTTCCTTCTTCAAGCTGTGTTACCAGCAGTGATACTAGATATGTTCCTTTATCTGTAATGAACAGTGACTTTTTAATGACTTTAAAAAAAAGTTAAGTATTGAATCCTTTTCATAGCATGTTGTGAATAATTAGGAGTGGAATTGTGGCTAGAAAAGACTTTCGAAAGGCTTGTGTAGAGGTGAAATAAGGACTACAACAAGTTTAAGCATCAGCCTGCAGTTTTGCATGGTGCAGAACATAAGGGCAGGGATTCTTTTCTTCTAGATGCTTTTTGCTCTTTTGTTTCACTGGCAGGAAACTTTACCTGTTCATAGCCACCAAGACCTCTTGGGAGAGGGCCTTCTTCCAGGGCAGATAGGAAGAAAAAGGAGAGCTTACCTGCTGCATGAAAAACACGTTGATGCTGTCTGCAAGACAAGCGAGCAAAGTTTTCAATAAAGTGTCAAAACCTGTCAGTAGCGCATGAGTAGATATTAACTATATGGAATGTATGTCATAGCAATCTGTTAAATGCATGTTATGATCTTTCTTTATGTTTCTGAAATTTAAAGTTGTAGGTATGTGAACACCCTTTATTTTTGTTGTTCTTGTGGATCTGGTCTTGGGCTGTTATTCGGCAAGACAGTAAATCTAGTTTTAGGGCACATCACTCATTCTGCTTCTCTTAACATGTTCAGAAAAATGTGAGAGGTAGCTTTGTTTGAGGAGATTTCCTGCTAGACCAAGTATCATTATCTCCTTCTGCAGGCCTGAAAGCATAAACTCTGAAATGTATGCTCTGGTTGGTTCAACAGAATTAGAGCTGTGTGTGTCCATGGCTGATCGGAATCTAATTTGAACCACTCGGTACCAGACAGTGTACAGAAGTGGCCGGGAAATGGTGGCTTCTGTGCTGACAGATGCACCTTCTGGCTGGCAGCATGAAGTCTGCAAGCCAGCAGTCTTCGAGTCCACACCTGGCCTTTGCCTTTTTCTTAACAAATCTCGTTCAGGGCATAACGTGTCACAGAGATCATTGTAACATCTCCAAAGGAAGTGCTGTTGAAATGTGTTCTGTTTTCTGTAACCTTTGTTTGTATTCTGATGGCCTAACATTGAGAGAACAGGCTTCTGTCCATGACTGACAGAAGCTGTAAGGGACAAATGAGGAGCACACAGAGTTCAAAGGGCCCCAACTAAATATATGTATGAGGTCGTAAATTGCTATGAACTGTGAGACTTATATTAACAAGACAACATCAAACGAAGTATTGAGTCTGCTCTGTGGAGGAGATAAGCTTGCAGTTCTGCTTGGGACTGCATGTTCTGTTTAAAGGTTTCTAAATAATTCATTTCTGTCTATATATATATATATGATTCTTTTTCCCCACAAAATCATATGTGATACCCATTTTTACACTCACCGTAATACGGCAATGCCAGATTTTCCTCGTGGTTGGTGGGCAGACTTGGATTTTAATTTCTGACCTTCCCTATGTTCTTCACTCTTCTATCAGTGGGAGGAACTAGATATTTCTGATCTTCCTTCTGACTACATTCAAATCCAACCATGCAATCAGTGACTTCTCTGACTTTTTTTGTATACGGCTGTGGGAAAATTCCTGGCTGGCTGGCTATGAATTAATGAAAATCCTTAGAATGCTTCACTAATGATAGCTCCTGTGGCTTTAAAAATGCTATTCCCTTTTTTAATTTGAGGGAGGTCACAGAGGTTTACAGAAACTAAGAAAAGAAAACTTAACATCTGGTTGTGCTCTGCTGATGACTGCTTTTGTGTGAAGAAAAGTTATGGCGTCTCCTCAGCATCAAACGCATTCAAGGTGATCCTTTCTAAGAACTCTTTGCAAAAATACTTTTCACTCAAACTGTGTTTTCTAATTAATTTTGCTTTGTATTTTCAAATGGAGGATTTTAGTCTTAACCAAGACATGGGAACCCCAAACGCATTTTCACTTTAAAATACGCCCTACCTTTATCAAATAAACTCATTTTGAGTTTTATACTTATAATGTAAACAATACTTATCTATATTTCTAATGTTTTTCTTTAAATTAGTATAACTCCAAGATAAAAACAACACGGGGGTAAGATTTCGGGATACATGAAATGAGAATTTTATTGTTTGTGGATGATATCCATAGTGAAGTTCAGTTTCATGTTTGCACATAAAATTCTAAAGAGTAATATGAGTTGTAGAATTTCCGTTTCTATAATTTTTATTTTACCAGTTAAAAAATGACTTTTTAGTAAGGCAGATTAGATTTATGCATCAATTTAGTTTAACTAGTAGGAATGCATAATCTGAGAATGTTTAGGTCCAAACAGTAAATCTTTTAAATTGTTAAAGCTAGAAGCTATCAGCTGCTCAGTTAAACATGTGTATTCCAGGTGTGACTGGCCTGCATTCAGAAAGCAGAAAAAATACAACTTTAGAGAGTTTTAATAGTCACACGTCCACTTTATCCTATTATCTTTTTATTTTCTACAATGATTTAAACAAACTATATGCAGGCCTGTATTTGTCATTTATTTGTCATCTACCTATGAAAACAACACTCAAATCAGCTTTTCTTTTAAACATAGAAGGCCAATGGCTTTGTGAGTGTTTTCATTTCTGTTTTTTTTTTTGGTTGGTTGGTTTATTTTTGCTTTTGTTAAAATCAGTGGCAAAACTTTGACATCACTTTTGCTGTGTATTAGTCTTTTATACCTTAAGTGGCTTCGTGCTTTGTGATTACCTGGCCGTAAACAGCTGGCACTGACTTCAGTGCAGAAGCAGGGTGCTCAGCATGCCCGCAGAACAGCCTCTTGTCTGGCCGCTTCTGTGCGTGCACGGGGCAGCCCCTGCCCGCCGAGGCAGGACGTGAGTTAGGGTGCTGTTCCTTTCCCCAGTATCTTCCCACCTGAGGGTTTTGGGGTGCCTCTTCCCAGCACAGGGCAGCGCTGCAGGCAGCAGAACCAAGCCAGAACGACCGAGCTGAGTACCAGAAGCAGGAGAGCTGTGCTGGTGGGGCATCGGGCTGCTTTCACGGCTGTCCCAGAGCGGAGCAGTCTGCTCACGTGATGATTTCTGGTGCTCAGGGTTTCGTGATAACAGCTGTCCTCAGTCTCTGTTGCGTAGGTGTGTCCTGGAACATCCCGTGCAGTGTGTTGTCACAGAGTGGTTACTGCACTGTACATTTACGTCTTAGTTTATCACCTAGTAATAACTTCTTGCAAAAACGGGCCTGTGGAGTAAATTTTCTTTTAAAAGCCAGAGGAACTCGGGTGCAGCTGCCCAGATGATGAAGGCCGGCTCTTTCTCCTGCTATTCCGGTGCTGTTCTGTGTCTTGTCTCAAAGACTTCGTAAAACCTGTGTGTACTGCTTCATGTTCCTCACATTTCTCTGGGGATCAGTGTTACCCCTCTGTTTGGGCTTGTCTCTAATTACAGGCAGTAGAAACAAAATGGGGATGGAGGTCGGAACCGGGAAGTCGGGCAGTTTGCACTGAGCATAAAGACTGCTCTGTCTGGCTGAGCTTTGCATACGGTGTGGGAAGGAGGTGCTGCTGAATCACAAACCTTTTTAATAAAGTTTTCAAGCTTGTGCCAGGCTTCCCCTCGAACTCTTAAAGATATGGGGTATAAATGGTGATTTCAGGCTGACCCTGTAAGTGTGCGCAGATCCTTAGAAGCTTGGAGTGGGATTTTGAAAAAGAATGGAGTGCCCTAACTCCTATTAACTTTCAATAGGATTTGCTCTCTTTTGTGGCTCGGGGTGTAGTTACACTTCATATTGACTCAGTGAAGCTGGTTAGAGACATTCCCGCTCCCATCTGCTTCCTCCCACTGCGGTGTTTGCCCTTCCCTCCCCACCTGTGCTCATGCACCTGTTTGTGAGCTGCGATGTAAATCGCATGGTTCAGACCATTTGGATTGAAAGTATCCCTGCTTCTTTGACTTTTTTATTATTATTATTATTTTATTTCACTGCTTGGGTCATTTCAGCCACGTGGGTGAAGTGAGACCCGCGGGCAGGTGTGTGAGGTGCCCGCTCGGAAGCGGTGAGCTGCGGCACGGAGGAGCAGCACAGGCTGCCCGGGGGAGGCAGGAGCTGAGCTCCCTGAGCTACGCGTGTGATTGAGTCAGTGCTCCTTGTAGCTATTTGGGCACGGTTAAAATTCCCACCCCTCGGGTCTGGCAGTTTAGATACCTTTAAAAAAGTAGCCTATCAAAAGAGTTTGAGGTTAGAAGTTTCATATACGCTCGATGTACTAAGTCTAAATTAGAGAACATTTTTAAAGTATTTTTCATGTGAACTTTTTTTTAATGGTGAGTTTCTCCCAAGCAAGAAGATATTAGTGTTTCAGAAATCACTTCAGCCTCTGTTGAAGTGCAGCCAGCTCTGTGGTGGAGCACAGCAGTTCCTTGAGTGCGCGGTAATGCTATACAACCCTTCCGGAGAGGAAATGAAGAGCAGCGTATTCATTTGTAACCCGAGGGGGGGACTTGACAATACACTATGGATTGTGAATGGTATTTGGGCAGATTAATACTAAAATTACAGAAGGACCTATATATCTTGCTCTGAAGACAGCATCTGCTATTAGTACAGTATCTGCGAGCAGATTTGTGGAGTTACGGAGTACAGTTGAGGATCATTCCCCATTAAAAAGAACTTTGATTTTTAATGGCATCAACATTTTATTAGGCTTCCTCATGTCATTTCACAAAGCATGTATGAACAACCCTAAGAGACAGGCCAAAAGTATAGCCAACTGCTTTAATTATAAATTATTTAATTTAATTAAATAATCGAATAATCATTTAATTAAATAATTTAATTATAAATTATTTAATTATAAATAAGTATCTCACCTCCTGCTTCTTCTGTTAACAACAGAAACATTTTGCTAAGATACTTTTCAAAGAATATCAGTAACATCTGTTCCAAAATAGTTACAGTTTCGCTTTATGGTTTACATACTTTTTTTCCGCAAATTGTATTGGTGGTGTTTAATGATTATCTTTACCTTAACTTACCTTTTTTTTTTTCCTGGAAGGAGTAATAGGTTAACCACAAAAAAGTTAAGAACCAAAAAAACCCAACCAAACACCTAACCCAGCCTGACCCATAACAGGTGAAAAGTTATTATTCCTTGCTTCTTCAGAACATCAATGGAAACAAAACCTTTATCTTTTATTCATAAGTTAAGAACAATGCAGGTTGGGATAGCTTAGGTTTCTCCATATAGTTGCATTTGTAAAAGTAATTCACTAATCGTGCCATTCACTTTTGGGGTTCTTTTTCAATAAGGACCACTAGCCGTGAAATGTCATGCAGAGGTTTGAAAATGGGACATTCAGCTTACTAAAGAATGAGCTGCAAGGACGGAACTTTCTTTTTCATTACATTCTGGCAGTAAGTGCAGGAATCAAAGCCACAAAATAAATGCTAGAACAAAGACCAGTATCATCTAACAATGTTGATGGATATGGTTAACTATTGTTCAGTGTAGCCACATTACATTTGGTATATATGTTTTAGTTTGTTATTTTCCATTCAGACTGCAGAAGTTAATGATATGCAAACTCCAGTAGTTTATTTGCGTGCTTGTATGTGGAAAGTTGATCAGTAAAGGTGTGATTCTTCCCCCCCCCCAGTATGGTTAGGTTTTGTTGCAACAGAGAAAATAATTGTTTCCATGTTTATCTTTTACAATCCCATCCAAGTTGTTTTCCTGTTGTAAGTTGTCATTTATATTGGAAGTGAAACTCACTGATCTTTGGATCTACTTCTTTATTTACTGCAGTAATATAATTTTACTTTAATAGAGATGAAGGTTTAAACTGAAATGATTTTATATTCTGTATTGTATTTATCTTTCCATTCGATGACTTAGGATTAGTTATTTATATTTTTAGTTTACCTTTGATAAGAGGAAGCCAAGTAAATGTTTTAGGGAAGTACAGGTTCAATTTAACGTTTTAATCTGCGTATTTAAAAGTTTCAGCTCTTAAATCGTGCTTTGCAGTTCTGGCTTCCTAAATAAGATGACTTCTAGAAGGAAACTTGTGCATGCCATTAGCTTTTTTTTAGTATAGAGATTTTTTTTTTGTTGTTAGAAGTGCTTGCATCCTGCAGAAGAAGATCAGTTAGTGTGTGTGTGTGTGTGTGTGTGTGTGTGTGTCTTGAAAAAAAATAAGAGGTTAAAATATTATTGTAAATGCTTTTTCAAGTATTTTTAAAATTGAGATTTTTTTCATCGTTTGATCAAAGTCGCATAACCTGTGGCTGTTTTTGTTGCACATGCTGATGGTCTGTGGATAACATTACATTTTTTCAGCATGAAACCGAACACTTCAAATCCCTAAAGCAGTCTCAAATTTATGGTTAATAAAAGAATTTATTGTACTGGATGTCATCTGTTATATCACTCTGGGAACAGAAACTGGCAGTGAGTGGACAGGAAATATTTCCATTTCAAATCGCTTCAATCTCATGGTCTAGGGCAAAAGTCTCTGATTTCAGGAAAAAATCGCTGTGAATATTGATGTAATAGAAGTATTTTAGTTAAGAAAAGTATCATCTTTTTCAAATATTTCTTTCTGTTAATAGTTTTATGCAAACATACTACTTATATTATTAATGTCTCATATTTTCTGTATTTCAGTATCAATCCCCTAATATTTTCAAGGCAGAAGGAATAGTAGTAATGTATTTTTGGGTAAATAGCTACACATGCCAAGTAAATCGCAGTTTGACAGGTAACTGTACTGTGGCCAAACTGCTTCAAAGTCTCTGACCTTTGTAATTGGTGGGTTTTGTTTTGTTTTTTTGAAGACTGTCAGCTCCTATGTGATGATTATGTTCTTCCAGCTTAATAGATTTCTTCAAATTGTCTCCTTTTGAAATATAAAGTGCGAGATCCATGGGTTATAACTTTTTTAACAGAAACTTCGTGCAGTCAGATTGAAGCATCTGTATATTTTTCGTGTGTTAAGTAGTTTTTTAAATACTTTAAAATGTAGAGCTGTTCAAAGAGTTATACATATTAAATAGGCATGGTTGGGAGGCATTATAACCAGGAAAAAAAAAAGTTTTATATCTTGATCTTCAGCAGATAACTAACTTCCTTATATAGATTTTTTTAAATTTTCATACTGTTGTGCATTAGTATATTGTGGTTATAAAAGTTTGGAAGTAGTTGATCAGATTAATTGTATATTTCATTCTCTAAAATATATGCAAAATCTTATGAGAAGAGCATATGAAAAGAAAACATTACAATGCAGTGGCCATGTGAATATTAAATGCAACAGATAATTTCTGAGTCCTTTCTTTTTCAACTAATTAGTTTTATATATATATATATGTTCCTCATTAAATGTTTTACATATTAATTTTGTAAAAGAATTTTTCTAAGCCTCAGAGGATTATACTTTAGGTTTCAAATAGTTCTTGTCAAACTTATATCAGCACTTATTACCAGTTACCCTGATTATGCTATTGCAATAACTTAACCTGGCACCTTGTTACTAATCAAAACAACTCAAGCAAATAATCCACAAATTCTAATGTGGAAAACTGTGTCTGTTTTCTTTCATAGTTAAGCCTTAGCTCCTGTCTATCAATTTGCAGTTTACTTGTATCAAGTAAGTTACTTAAGGCATACTTTTTCTTTTGTTTTGCATTCCTACAAAGCTAAAAGGCAAACCTTAATAAGGTCAAGACTTGTTATTTAACTCAGCCAGTTTGGAAATGTTTTATTATTTGGGGTGTAGACAAAAAAAAAAAGTATGTCACATATAAGGCATTTCACAGAGAATTAGGTGATTAGATTAGATTAAAAATGCATCTTTTTTCAGTCTTGAGGCTTTACAGCCATCACCGTCCTCCTAGTGCTAGTGCATCACCACAGGAATGCGCTGGTCTGCGGCTGGACATGATAAAGTATGCCGTGGTGGTATCAGTTACAGCATCTTGCCCAGTGGCACCTAGCCGGGCTTGACCTTTTAGGTGTTACCATAATACAAATACTGTGTAAGAAAATACGAGAGACTGCGGTCTTCACTGAAGGGTTTTTTCACTTGAACGGTTTCTCTGTTTGCTATAGTGTTCTAAAATGATTTTTTATTCCTTGCAATTATAGTGGGGTAGGTGAAATTACAATTCAGGATATACCCTCTCTTCAGGTTCCTTTCAATTTTAAGGACTTTGTGTGGAATGAGTTTGGATCTTCTTGGTGCTGCTTATGTGGAACCCAGCGGAAATGCTTTAGAACAGCAGAGCAGTGGTATTTTTCCTGAGACTAAATGCACTTTGTGCCATTCCTGCATCGTGTCAGAGCAGATGAGAGAGTTAGACCCATGTGTCAATACAGCAAGCATTTGATGTTAGGGTTCCCGTTATTTTTCCCAAGGTGCAATTTCATATTATTTATTAATAACTTATGTAAATTTACCATTTGAAAGAAAGATGCTTTGACAAAACAACAACAAAGGATCAAGAGGTAGATTTTCTTTTCCATAGAATTTTTTGAAATGGAATGACCTAATTTTAACCAACAATACAAGAACAGAAAGTGCCCTAAGTTTCTAGGAACTGGGTAAGAGCAATCCTTCACGAATAAGATTTAGAATGAAAATATTGCAAGATCTGAAAAAGTAGTTAAACAACTGGCACTGATGAAGCAATTTAAAGCCTGAGCAGGTTGTGATTGAGTTGTGTGAGATGGTGAGTTTTAGCGGATATCAAGTTTCGTGTCAAGTAGTGTATTAATTAGTATGAAAATAGTGATTATGAACTAGCCATTTACTGTGTGGACAGAGTGTGTAACCTTTGCTTTGGCTTACTTTCAAAAGCACTTAACATGAAACACATAGGAAAAATGCATCTCTTAACTGTTTTACTTGTTCAAATATACTATAAAGTGTGATATCCATAGGGTGTAACTTTTATTTGTGGAAACTGACTGCAGTCAGACTGGAGTTTCAATACTATTTCAAACATTAAATCTCTATTTAAAAAATTATATTTAGATTCTTTTTTTAGTAGTTAAAAACCTTATGGGACTTGATAGCACATAAAGCCTAAAGAGCTTGCCAGTACAGATATACTTAAAACACATGCATTTCCTTCATTTTTTTCCAACAGTAAAATTTAGCAATACTTAATGCTTTTCAACTCCAAATACTGAAGAGAAATGAGCACATAGGAATATTTGAGTATGTTCTCTCTTCTCTTCTTTTTTTCGCAGTGAAAAGTCTCAACGATCTTGATGGCAGAAGCTGTTCTGTGCAAAGGGATGGTTGCATAGCATGATTAGGGATAAAAGATCTGGATCTGCAGAGTGTGAGAATCAAAATCCTAGGAGAGGAAGGTCAGCCTTGATGATCAGGTGAATTCTGAGGTAAACTTTATTCAAGACTGGCGGTTCATCTTGAGAATTTGCCCCCTTAGAAAGCTGCATTTTGTGCGGTTTTATTGTGTTGTGTTCTAATTCTTGGTGTTGATCATCGTTTGGCAGAGCTTTTCCTACTTAAATGGGTGCAAGAGGGAAAGCTCCACTTCGCTTGCAGAGAGGGGCCAGTGTTGTTGAGTACTATTTCTTCCAAGTATCCTTCAGGTGGACCAGAAGTGTTTGTGCATCCTTGTGTATATTTCTGACGTGTTCCAAAAGGAGGTTTTTGGCAGCAAATGTGATGGCTGTACTCCAGGTAGGCCAACCAGGAGTGTGTAAATTCCCTGGCAGCTGCAGCTTTCAATCTGCAGCCACCAAATGTGTCTGCCTGTGCCTCTCAAGTTCAACCATGTGGATCATCACTACCTAGCAAGCACTGGACCTTTCTAATCCTCACTGCTGATTGTGTTACTGCTTAAGCTGGGAGTAATTTTCATCTTCTCTGTGGACCAGGACTAGGCAGATGCACTAAGAAGAAATTTATTTGCTAAAAGCAAGTAGTTCAGTAGTAAGAATCTCTATTTGCATGCTTGGCTCAGGGAGGTGGGAGTAGCAATTTATAGCTGTGGAGGAACTGAAGCTTATACCTTTAACACCATTAGAAGGAAGGGCAACATGGCTGAAACTTGTTTTAACTCTGCAGGAAGCCAGCTTATACAGCTTGTCCATTTAAAAAAGAAAAGGGGGAAAAAAGTTCCTAATATAGTCATTATGATCTGAAACTACAGTAATCTGCCCCTCACTTTTGATGAGGGGATTGTGTAACACAGCTGTATACAGAATAAAAGTGGCTCTCCTTGATATGTTGTTTTTTTATGTCCCTCACTCTACTGAACTTAATGCCAAAGGTACATTTGCGTTGCTACTGAGTAGATGCCTACCTTGTTCTTCGTTGTCTGAGCCTTTTAAAGTTAGGTAGCTCACAAGGATGGTAACTGGGAAGGGGTGCTTGTATCATTTTAAATAAAATTGGTTTTTACTCCATCTTCTGCAAAACCAAGTTATGCGTAAGGTATTAAAAACACTATGGGGGGAATGCTATTTAAAGCTGGAACATTGGGGGAACTTTAAAGCTGGAACATGGAGCATTTTGGCAGGCAAATAACTGATTGTTCCTGGAATTGAACCATAGCGCTTGCTAACCCTGAGCTTGAAAATCTTACGGATGAGTACAGTTGTGTGTTTCTAAATCCCCAAGAAAAGGTTTTTATGTTCAAAATAATTGCATTACTTCAAAGGAGGGATTAAGATGGAACAATCCCAAATCTTGTCTTGTTTAAAAGTTTTACAAGTTCTGTGGTACTCTGATCAGCAGAGTGAAGTTACTGCTAAATTGCCTTGCTCCATGTCCTCCAGAATCAGAAGTTTGGTTTATTTATACAGTAGTCCTAAAAAACCAACATGCGCTAGTTTTCTTTACAACCTTGAGCTCCTGTGAACATGTAGTACTTTCTGTAGTTGTGCCTGTATGTTTCGTTCATTTAAGTTAAGAATTAAAGGTAAGTTTCTAAGAATATGTATGTATTTCATGCTTTCCAACTGCAAAGCTCTTAACATTTTTCAGTGAGTTTTTCTCAAAGAATATAGGAAAAGGATTTGGACTGGGAGAGAGGACATTGTGTGAACACACAAAACAGAATTGACATGCTGTGTCAAATTTTTTGCATTCCAGCCTTTATGTAATGTTCCGCTTTTAAGATTTCCTTGTAAGCAGCTGTTCTTATCATTTTAAAAAGTTACAAATCAAATAGATAAACTTGCCCTCTATTACAAATGAAGTATTTTCATTCTGCTTGCTCAAAGTTTGTTTGCAATGAAAATCTCCAACAATACAATAAATTACAAAATTGAATTTTTTTTAGGTAGAACAATTATGAATAAAACGGTTAATCCACACTTGATGACAGTTTCACTCAGAATTGCTTTAAGTGTTTTTTTTTTTTGTGCATGTATGTGCACATGTGTGCACTCTGGTATTAGATTGAGAAGTAAAGAGCAAAAAATACCCACCCAGAAATAATCATAATTGTGAATGTAAATGCAATATAAATGAGAAAAAGTAGATATTGTAAAAAAGTAGATACAAGTGTGTTAAACATGATTTATAATAATAATAATGATTGTGTGCTATGTAACGTGTCTCCAAATAATGTGTTGGTGCCTACTTGTCCTCTCAAACCTGAAATATTTTTACTTGATTGTTTCCATTTTTAAAAAATATTTTAAAAGAAGAGCTTTAGTCATAATCTTTGACAGGCATAAGCATGAACTTCCAAGCATTCCGTGGGGGGTAGCTAGATGCCATAGGGTATTCCGATGTCAAGATAAGAGAGACAATGCCTGTAATTCTCCAAGAAAGTACATGGAAAAGTATGGCTTAATGGGGGAAATTCCAAATTTTAGTCTAGGGTGTTAAGTCCACTTTTAATAAAGAAGTGTGGGAAATAGTGTGCAGATTGCTGTTCATTGGACCATTTGTTTTGATATGTAGTATTTTCTTTTCCATTTTTTAATCAACATTTGAAATTCAGAAATACCAACAAAGCTTTTACATCCACTTAATAACTGAGTTCTCCCCTCGAACCATTTATTCCATCTTGGTACTCATCTTTGAAATGTACTAGGAGCAGAATTGTTCCAGTACTCTGGATCTTGTTTTTATAGGCAGCAGATTTCGATGATGACAGTATTTGAGTTTGATCCATATATGTGTATCTGTATATAAAGATCATAAAACTGTTTTCTGAACAAACCTGGTAAGCCAGTATATATTGAGCGTTGGCCTCTTTATAATACTAATAACTTATTCACGATTATTAAATCTTAAAATTAAATATATTTAGAAAAAAAGTCACTACTTATGTATAACAAATGCCTTTGTGTCACTTTTCTAGTAAGTGGAACTTAAATATAATAGAGGTACTTTCTGATTGCAAATGTTCTTGTACACCATTGACATTCTACCTTTGAGCTCAGCACAGATGGAGTTGCTTGAAAATTTGTCTTCTTGGCCCTATAGACAACAGCCATATAATAGTTAACCATTGAATGGAAGAATTATTTTCTACTATTAGCAAAGCTTTCTCTGTTATAGTAGTTGTCCATTACATCTTCATCCATGCAGAGTACTTGGACAAGCTTGCTAACAAATTTGATTTACAAATTTGGTGTGCCAATTGAGATTGAGGTTACATTGCGTTAGGTGATGGATGTAACAGTAGCGAGAGAGCCTGTGATGAGAGGAGACAGAGATGGTGGAAAAGATGCAACTTGGCCTTCCATTTAAAGATGGGGAATTGTGTTCAGTATTATACAGAAACAAGCAAACAAACAACAACTATTCAGCTGTCAGCATTATAAGCTACACTAAAAGGGCAAAACAGTATTTTTTTGGCTCTTTTTCTACTTTATTTACTTGATGCCTGAGACCCCAGTTAAATATAATGAGTTAATATTGATGTGACTGTATAACTCTTTATAGCCAGTTTCTTTACTATTTGTGTGGGTTGAACAGAAAAACAGCAGAGAGAAAATATTTTATTTTAAAACTGGACGTTGCAATTGTAAAATCACTGAAACAAGAAAGCTCCTGCTTCTCAATGTCTGTCCTGCATCATCCTTTCATTTATTTTTCCAAATGACTGTTCGATCAGATGAATTAAAATAAGATTAATTAAAATAACTTTGTTAAAGGTCTGCAGGAAAAAAAAACAGCTTTTATACTGTTGTTTGGAGAGCATTTATGTTAACACAAACCAAAGCGACAGCAAACTGCAAATGATGGCCGGTTTTCAATGCTGCTAACCTCAAATGTTGATTTTTCTGATGTCAAGGAATTATCAAAGTGAATGAAATATAATTGGCTGATACTGAAGTTGGGATGAAAGAGAGATGGAGAGGGAAGAGACAGAAAAAAGTGGAGAATTGTGGAGAATGGTCTTAAAAATCCTTTTTTTTTTTTTCCTCATCTTTCAGATGTTAATTCAGTGGAGCTTTAAAGTCCTTAAAAATTCCATTTGCTTTTAGAGACCTGTAAACTTATCTGGCTGGGTGTGAAATTAGACATTTTCTTTCTGGAAGTGGTTTTCCCTCTGATGATCCATGTCTTGCCATCTTGATGCTGGATTTTGTGCTCTACCTGGCACACATAGCTGCTGAAGATGGCTGAAAAACTGGAACTGGAGATGGTGGTACCTTCTTAATTGAGAGGGAGCCTGCCAAATTTGTGCTTTTGTGAACCATCTTGGCTTCTGCGTAGGTTCTAAGTGAAGCTTAAGACTAAACCTTCAATTCAGTCCTAGTTACTTTTCCAGATTGTCCGTCAGATGAAACCTGAGATCAAAGAGCTCGTGCTAGGAATTCCCAATTTGAAAGGTAGGAATCTGGCAGCAGAATGTTATTAGCGAACCATTCATGATTTTGGAAATAAGTTCCTATAGTTTTTCTCCAGGTGCCATTGCATATCTTCAGCTTCAAAGGAAAAACTTTTTTTTTTGGATCTTGCTGGCTTAGAAATGACTACTGACTTAGGAGAAGCAGCAAATCTTTACATGCATAAAATTGTGGAAGATGCAGTTAATCCACCTGCTCTGTAGCTTGGAAGTGTTGTTTTTCTTTGCTTTCCCTTTTTCCCTGATGTTCTCTCCTCTGAAAGCTACATCATTTCTTAATATGTGGTAAACAAAATAAATGAATGATTTTATTTCATATAATTTAACATATCATATATCTATTAATACAAATATAGCATATATTTATATCTATGTGTCCAGTGTTCTTGCATGCTTCTTAGTCATCTCTTGAAACCTTTTATTCATGGTATTCTAACTCTTTGAATGTTTTTGGGAAAGAAAGACTGTGCCTCTAATCTTATCGTTCTGCAAGTTTTCACAGACAGTCAATGAAATGAACAAAAACCATATATTTTATTGTTTCATAGATATGTTTGTTTAAAGTACTTGTGCAAAAGCTAAAATCCTGTGCTTATGGAATTGTTCCTGTAAGTGTGAGGGACCCTGTAAGCTTACTAAAGTTCTGGATGACTTCCCACCATGAGAAGAAATATATTATTTAATTTAAGTGGAGTAATTAGCTAGCTTGTTCATCTTACAGTATGCTATGTTGTAAGCAGTAAGCATGCACGGCAGGCTTCATTAATTTCTCCTCTTCCATTATTCAGAAGAGAGTTATTCTATTTATTTGTAGTTCGTAGCACAAGTCAGTGTTTCTCAAACTGAATTGTCTTGGGTTGCTCTGAAAACGTCCGTAGCTCTGCACCCCATTCCTTCCCAGTCACAGTCACCACTCGCGCACCTGCCTTGGCGTTGCTTGTTCTCCCCTTCTCTTTCCCCTACGCCTCGTCTCCTCTCCTGTCCCTCCTGCCAAGGATCACATCCCACAGGTAAACTACAGAGTTTTGGCATCTAAGTATCATTAGAATAGCACATTTCTATAATGTTCATGGGGAACGTGCATGGTTTGAAAATATTCTGATGATTTTGGGGAGCTTTTTTGTTTATTTTTTTAGAAGGCTTTTAATTTAACAAACATATTCACATAAGAAAGTTGGAAAAAATGAAGTGTGACAGGGCAGACTACAGAAAACTTCTTACAGAAACTAGCAAATTGCCTGAGAGAAATAAGAGCTGGTGCCCTTTTTCTGCCACACTTTGCTCCATTGAATTCCTGGGCTTGACTGAGAGATTTAAGATTTTCACGGTAGGCGGCAAACGGTATAGATTAAACTTGCTTCTGTTGCTGTTAAGTTGTGGCTTTAAGAACTGTCTTTTAGCAAACCAGTTGACATACATTCAGGGAACAGCTGCTTGGAGCCATGTTGCATACTGAAGAGTCATGCTGTAAATGCTTTTTGTATTGTTTCTTACTTTACTATGGTTTCTTACCTCTCTATTGGATTGACTGATAAAGTGTAAGCTAACCTTCCACGTTGTCTTTTTTTGAAATAGAGACTGAAGTAGCCCAGAATGAAGCAAAAATACATTTCTACTGTATTATTTTTTTTCGGTTGGGGACCACTTCATCCTCTGACAGGATTTAAGTCAGCAGCTGCTTAATTCAATATCCCATCATGATAGGAGGAATTTGAGAAAGCCATATCTACTAGAAGTGCCAGAAGAATATGTTCAGACAAACTGTAATTACCTATGTGGGAGGCCAACAATAAAAGCATGGATAATGTCATGATCTTGTGAAAAAATGAGATATTTAATGATTGTGAAAGGTCAGGACAATTCTATTCGTCTTATCCAAATGGAATATGACTTCCTTAAATTTGGTTTAGGGTAGTAAGCATTACATGTTCCTTTTAAAAGAATGTGTCATTTTCCAGGTTCTTATGTAATTTTCTGCTTATACGTGGATGCTCATGGTCACTGGGCCATCTGTGCAGTTCGGTTTTAAATTTTTTTACCACTTAGGGGGGGGTTTGGCTGTCAGTTAGGTTAGTTAGTACATCTTTTTTTAAAAAAAAGGCTAGTGTGGATGCTTCATAACATTTGCTCCAAGTCACAGGGCTTGAACTGGGGTAAAAAAGCTGTATTCTGGGGGACAGTGAAGGAATATGCCGAATGTGTCTGACAATTTTAAACAAAGGGAGGTGACTTGTGCCCACCCCAGGACACCAGGCGACCTGCACCAGGGGCTGGGCAGGTTCACCTGGAACCGGGTTCTCCCAGCTCAGAGGAAGGGCCTGACTGATCTGCCAGACAACCTAATGCTCTGTCTGCAAGGGACAATAGTGTAAAAGTAATGCGCTGGCACCTGGAGAATTTTCACGAAATGCAAGAAAAAGCAGGGTCTTCGAATGCGACCGGCTGCTGTTGGAGAGGCTGTGCTGGGGAAGAACCAGCTGTGCAGCCCAGGTGGCAGGAGGATAGTCTGCTGGATGAGGCAAGAGACTCCACGTATGGGGGTGGTTAATAGGGATGGTGTGGTTGCAAATGTTATTGGCAAGTTTTAAGGTTTAGTACTGAGTTTTGAGACAAGGCTTAATTACTAATTTTTGTGTTGAACTGTTGTTCCTGTGTATGTTTATCTTGGGCCTTTGGCATTGGTTGGAACTGAATACCTAGCATGTAGTGAGTGCCAGAGGGTTTTCTTGTTGATCTTCAGAGGAGTACAACACTTGGCTGTAATTTTTGTTTTTGTCTTTCTTAGAAGAGGGGTTGAAAGTACAGGGATGTGAAAGGGTTAGAGACAGCAATGGTTTTAGGGATCATAAAATTCAAGGTTTGCAGTCTCTGCTTCTGCCTGCTCAGAGTAATGTTAGCAAATCCCCAAATGCAGAAGCCAGTTATTCTCAGGGTTGCTGGGTTTTTAGGGTGGATCTGGGAAACTACATCTTGTGATACTTGAGGACAAGTTCTAACAATCTGAGGCAGTGCAGGAAAAGAAGCAAAAACATGAATGGAAAAGGCTGCTAGATAAATGTAGACCTGACCGCAGGAGGTAATTGTGCCACTGACTTCAGTGGAATTGTACATGCTTACACCAACGACGAATGTGGCTCAAAATACTGAAGTGGGGAAGTCTCCTCGAGGAACCTGCTTTATAAATATCGGTTAACAGAAGCCATTTAGTTTTTGTAATGACTTCCCATTCAAAAGCATGTTTTCATAGAGTTTAAAAAAAAAAAAAAAAAGCAGAATTTGGTTTGAACTATTGGCAAGTTCTTTTGAAGGAAAAAAAAAAAAGAACAAAGAAAAAAAGAAAAGAGATTTCCATAGCAGCATAACCACTCCATTTTAGAATTTGTGTGTTGTAAGAGTGGCTTTCCAGATAGGATATAGCATTTGCATATCCTTTCTGTGAACAATTCTGCTTATATTTAAAATTAACATCATCAAGTATGCATCGTTCTGTATGGTCTTAAAAGAGTCTCATTCATTTTGTTTTGATCTTGACATATTTCCTTTTACCTTAAGAATAACTAAGACATTTATTGTTTAAATGTCCAGCTCCTGCTTGGTTCCACATAAATTCATCTGTGCCTCTGCACCTCTCGTAGTACATCTAGACGGATGGATATCTAGTCTGCTGTTACAACACTTGTTGCTCCTCATCTGTGCATGCTTCTGGTTTTTTTCCGTTTTACTGGTTTCTTTTGAAGTTTTCTGCTGCTCCAGGAATTTATCACACATTTATTTTTGCTCTTGCTACTAATTATTTTCCTTGCAACAATCTGTAGATGTTCACAGTTTGTTTTTCTATGATGCCATTGCTGAAATGGCTAATGGACCAGTCAGAAGTTAATTTTTTTTCTGAAGCTTGAACATTATTAATTTAGCTACTGTATATAGCTAATGCAACTTTGTAAACTATAGTTGTTACTTTCTTTCCTATCTCCCTAATGTATTCTGTACATCACCATTCTCGAAGTAGGAGCTTTGGGAGGCAAGTGTACAATATGTACCACATAGATCAGCAGCACCAACAAATTAAAGTACTTAGGCATTTTGAGTGTCTGAACTATATGCACTGCTGGGATGGATGGGTTTGATTTTTGAAGTTTCTTCATGCTCATAAATGGGTCTTTTTTTTTCCCCTAATACTTAGTTTATAACGAAGTAAAAACAATGCTCTGCTTTTCATATCTCAGGCCAAATTCAGGATGCAAATGCCACAAAGACACATTCAGCTCCTCTGCAGCTGAACTTACATGCAGTGGCTCTAAAGATGAAGCAGTGAAACAGTAAATAAATAACAAAGAGTGAACTAAAATCTGGTAATTTCTTATGCAAGCAGTGTAATGAGTTATGTGAAGGAACATAAGGAGAAGGAACTGACTTATTAGAAGAATTTGAAAGAGAATATTTTGAAGAATCCAGGTCTCCGTTTCAAGTCTAAAGCAGGCACTGAGAAGCCTATTGATCCGTGAATTCAGTTTTACTGAAAATTCTCCACTGTCACTGAGATTTTTTTTTTAAACATTATTCCCATAATTTGTGTATGTAATGCAGGAAGATATATAAAGGCAAATACAAAAAGCATTTAGAGTTGGAATAGTCAGTAACACCAATAATACAGTAATAACAGTACACAGCCATCTACCCAGGGTTTAGAATTCATTCTGCAGTCAGTGGAGTATACACAAATTATATAGCATACATGAGTGTGGATTATGTATTCTGTTGTATTCTGTTGGAAGCAATCCAAAATGCCGGCATATGAATAGTACAGATAATTAATCTTTTCATTGATGGCTGTAGAAACATTTTAACTTGGTTGAAAACATCAAGAAAGCTTTAAAATGAAAATAGCAGATGTCAAATATAAAGCCTCTAGTTTACTGAGCAATGAGTATGGTAAACATTGATTATTCATCTTGATGTTAGAGTTCAAAAACAATTGTCCCTCCAGTTTGCCTCAGGGGAGCATGAAATTGGGACCTCATGTGCATTGATTAACAACATATGAAAGATGAATCATGATTACTGTTTTGGTCTGGTGCACAAGGCTATGCTTCAGGGGTAGTGATTTCCTACCTCCTTTACCAGATCTCTGTAATTAGTGCTAGCACGTATCTCTGTTTCCTAGTATTGATCTTAAAGTGGCTGCCTGACAGTGCCTATTCACACGTGTAAATTGCCTTTCTTGAATGGAAGTGTTTGCTCAAAAAAGTTGAATGTTGAAGTATACTTCAGTATTGTTTGTAAAAATGGTTATTCATAGGACAATTCCAAAATCACCAATTTCACCTCTGGCAAGAAGTGTCAAAAAAAAAAAAAAAAAAAAGATACTACTTTCAGCTTGACAAAGAATATGAAACACTATGTTTTAAATTGAAGAGGAAAAGGTTAAACAGCAAAAATAAAGCAGGTTTAAAAACAAAAAAATCTTTCCATTGTATTTAATTTACTTATGGCCTCTGAAGGCAGGCATTAGTTAAATTTAACTTTTCTCAGAGGCACAATTAGTTCCTGTGGTTAAAATTTTCTTTAAGCTTTGTTTCTGGAAATGGAATCCTAACTTTGTTCCTCTCTGGCCTAAGAATGGGTGGAAACAATTGGTTTAAGTGCATTTCATTAATAGGTAGTTACCACATATGTAGGGCAGGTATTAGAAAACTATAAACAAACAAAAATAGAGGTTACTTTTACATAATAGTCTTTGTCTCTTATGAATAGTCATACTTCTTCATGTTGAAAGATGGATGCTTAAAATGAAATGCCTGCACATGCCTTGATCATCCAAATGACTTAGTCATTCTCTGGGAGATGAGGTGTGTTAGTGTTACTCAGAACTGTGCTAATTTAAGATATCTTAGGATCTTAACTATCCAAGCTGTTGATGTGGATTGGGGAACAGATCCAACAATGATCTCTGTGACTGGAGGTATGTGGTCTGTGATGGAAATTCATCCTGACTTGCTTCCCCTTGGATTTTAGCTTATCAAGTTTTCTGCAGAGTTCTGTGTTTTGAGCTGACATACTGTGGGCTTAATGTTATTATAGATAACAGCCCCCCGCCTCTACTTTTTAACAAACATGATTATTTGTAATTTAATCTGTGCATTTCAACTTTGATTATCTGTTTAAAGATCAGTGGTCTATAGGTTTTCTTAAAAGATGTTTTGGCTATTTTCTTTCCTATGTATTTCTTAGTCCCTGTGTAAAGAAGTTTGTGGACCAAAGGGATTTTATAGACAAAGCCCTAGGCAATGTTGCTTTTTAGCAATGTTGGGGATAAATTAAAAGCTGCATGTAAATTCAACAAATGTTAGTGGTTAATTAACTAAGAATGTAGAACCCTAAGGCCATAACATTAGTATTTATAGTTGTAAAGTAAGATGCTCTAAACAAATTGTCTTAGCTGTAAGCCATTTAAATAGCACAACTACTTTATGGCTTAAATAGAAGGGAATGCTTCCTGGAAGAATATGTTATTCAGCTCGCAGCAGGAAGTACTTGGAGGATTAGTAGCAAAGTTTAGCATGATAAGTTGTCTGATTAGCTTACATGTTTTAACTTATATGACAATTACCTAGTTCAGTCTTTTAAGGTGCCCCTAACTCCCGGATTTCTACAGCCTTTTTGGACCTTTTATACAGTTTTTAAATACAGCATATAAAAGATCAAATGAATTAAAATACTTGTGCTGATTTTCAATGGGGTTTGGTGGAATTTCTCTCATCCTCAAAACTTCAGCTCTGTGATACAAAAGGAAGACAGGTAACAATTTAATGGGTTATCTGCCTTTGCTCATTTATAAATATAAAACATCAATAAGTTTCTGTTTTGTCATTTTTTTGGCTTACGTTTTATTGAACACATAATGTGTCTTTGTTTTGTTGTAGTTAAATGAGATTTTTCTATACTGTAAGAGAAACAGAAAATGTTTCAAAAGAGAACAGATATTAGTAAAAAAGTTAAGTTTTTTTTTGTGGAAAAAAAAATGATACCTTCCTGTTTCAGGAAACCTTTTTGTATAGCAGCTTGTTTAATGCCAAACTAATTGAAAGCTAAGCAAATGAAAAGCCACTTAAGAAGAAAGTGAGATTAAAAAATTCACTTCCAAGAATACTATCAAGATCTGCTTTGCTTTTATCTCTTATGTGCTATTTTGCATCTTTTTTCTGAGGTAACTTTACTCATTTTTGTTTCTCTTTTTAAACCTTACTATCGAGTGAGAAGCAGCGCGTGTTTACACATGATCCTGACAACATCTGATTACAGCTATTAACTTCTGCTCTTTACATTGTAATGGTAAAACCAGATATAACTCCTTTTAAAGGGTACTTTTTTAAATATAATGGTAAATATGGTATTATTTGCCTTTCAGGCAATGATAATACCCCTGTAAGACTCAGTGTTACAGTTTTGAACTTTGTGTCTAGTAAGGGTTAGAGTAATGCCAAATTTTGTGTTTCAAAAACGATTTCAGTGCTTTCTGAAAGGTAAGTCATTGCTACCTCTGGAGTCCAATGTTCTTTTGTATAGGTATAAGAGACACCAGACTCATCTGCCTGCAGATGTGTTTAGATTCCCCCCTGGGAGAGCAATGGGATAGTTCTCCGATTGGTCCTCAGTTTCTACGACATTCAGCAAAGCATTGTCTGTTTTGGTAATATTTGATAACAGAAAAGGGTGCCTGATATGGCAGATTGAATTTCTGCAATATGCACTCCTACTGGGAAAGTTATGAGATAAAATTACTGGAATTATTCCAGTTGAAAATTTGCTGTTTCATTTGTTCCCCTTCAACTCTTTGTTGATTTTAGCCAATAATCAATGGAAAGATTGGAATTTAAATTCCATGTCTGTGTTTTTGTCTAATTAAGCTCTTCTTGGCAAGAATTTCTTTAAAATATTTACAATACACGTTAAAATGATGGAGGTCTCTAGATGGGGGCCTCTCATGTAAATAAACTGGAAGAGTATCCCAGTGCATAAACCACATGAGACTCAAAGTACATTGAAATGTAAATTCCACAAGAATGATACAGCATGATACAGCACAGCAGCATTAATTACTTATAAATGTATCTGTACATAATAATTTAGTGAAGGACAGGCATGGGCACATAGCTGGACGCTAGGCGTTGATACTCTGCAGTAACAGTCTCTCTCATATACAGTTCAGGCCTATTGATGAACCAGGCCGTAGGTTTTTTGTCCTGGCTTATTGTGCCTCTACTTATGTTAAGCTTTGAGTTCTGTGTAGTTTGTGTGAGCAGTGAATAATATTAAACTTATGAAAAAAGGATGACTTGATTACAGGTGAATTCTGAGTGTGCTGAAAATTTGGTGTGTTAGTTTGCTCAACTGACAGCTAGGTAACAGAGTCCTTCAGACACCTGTTCTGAGGAAGTTAATGAGAAGAGGAAAGTCTGGGAGGTAATAAATGCTCTTTAATCACTTTATTTACTGTTTTGCTCCTACCTTCATATTTTTTTTTTTTCCTGGAAATGATCTTAGCCAAGAAAACAGAGCTACAGTGCTATGGCCACAGTGCTTACAGTGACATTCTTTCTTCTTTCTGCTTGAACTTCTGATACTCTTTTTCATGACTGAGGACTTGGGATCAGCTTTGCAACAGGCAGTCATTCTTTCTTCTCTTCTGCACAGTTTATGCCCTGGGGTACCCAGTTTGATGTGTCCTTAAACCTTGATTAAAGGTGTTTTGTTTTTTTTTTGTATGGACATCATTAACCTACATGATGGAAGTTGAGAATACCACATAACTTTATTTCAAAAGTAAGCTTCTGTGGTTCACATTTACTGGACAGGTCAGACTACTTAAGTCATCATTTCAAGTCTTCAGGCAAATATGATATTCAGACTTTCATTTCTCTTTGTTTTTACATCTTTGTGTATTACATTTGGCAAATTGGTGGCAGGTGAGCACATGCAGGTATATGCAATCTGTTCTGTCATTGCTTGTGTTCAGATTGTCTGACCGATGGTGTGCCCAAACAGAAGGAAAAAAACCTCATGAGTTCCGTCATCCTCCAAAAAACTATTTACAAAATGTTCAAAGTAGCTTGTTTTATTCAAGTTATTTTCCTGATATTTCTCTACAGGGCCTGCCATCAGTGACCAAGAACAATGGGCTACTCAATATCACCTTTAAATATGACAGTAAGTTGAAAATTTGCACTATAATCACAAAAATGAAGGACTCGGTGACAGCTGTCAATATATAGCAGCATCTCTCTTAAAAATTGCTCTAAGAGTAGCACGAACTCTTTAGTTTTGAAATAACTTCAAAATCTAGATTTGTTTTACCTGGGTCTGGTGGGTCTTCTTCCTGTATTTCACTGCTTAGAATAATACAATCTAATCATTTGTAGTAGTTTCACTTTCAGATCATTCACCCAGTATTGGTTGGAGAATTATAAAGAATGTTTTTATTCTGTAGAAGAATGCAGTCAGTGAAAGGTTTGCTACACACAAATTCATAGGAAAGCATTATTTCAATCTTTATGCAGTTTGGGGGAAAAATGGAGTAGAGAGCCTCTTTTCAGGTAGAAAATGTATGTAGTTTGTATTTGCATGCAGGAAAAATATTTTGAAAATATGTGTCTCTATAAGGATTAATATTGAATTTTGATGTTGAAGATGAGTAATATGTCTTCAGCTGGGGGAAGTAGCAGGAATTTTAATTAGCTACAGTCCAAAAAGACCCCAGGTTAGTGGAAACCTATCTGTATTTTCAGTGAAGTCAAGTGGTTTTAGTACTGTAGCTGAGGTGACTTACATGGTTTGTGTTGCAGTTAAACCAATAAGAAAGTAATCTTCAGCAGAATAATAGTAATAAGCAGGTTGTAGTGATAATGCCTTGAACCTCTTCAAACATTTGATAAATGGCTATATATCTTACTGTTTTCTTTTTTTTAAAGTTTTGTCACCTGTGTTTTCTATTCAGGGAAGCATGACTATTGACTGATTGGAAATTTACCCATTTGGGCACTTAGTGGCCATCATCAGTATAAACTCAATGTGCAGTCAAGAGAAGGTCCTAATTTACAACAGTAATGTTTGTATTAATGCCAGTACAAGGAACTTTTTTTTTTTTGCCTACTCAAAGAATTGATTCAAATCATCCTTATATTCTTCTATTTTTATGCTAATTTCTGAATTTGGAGTCTTTCATTGTGAATTCATTTTTTATCTAATCTGCTGTTAATACATGAAGAGAATAAGTAAAATTTAAGCATGTCAGATTTGCACAAGAGATAACTTCAAAAAATTTACAGTTTGTTATCTGTACAAAGGAAAACAGGAAAAAATATCAGTGAGAGCAGAGATCCCTGTGTTTAGTTAACACAATGGTGTCTGTTTAAGTCCCAGTATCTGTCATGTTTTTTCCATTAATTCTGGCACCAGGAACTGTGATTAACCAATGACAACTGTTAATGCAAAGTTCTGCTGGCACTGCACACTTCCTGGACAAAGGAGTTACTTGAGTTATGCAGTACTAGGGAAAGAGGTCCCTGATACCAAGGCTAAAGAGTTCACGTCATGTGGGAATACATTCTTATACTGAATAAGCCAGCACAAAAGAGAATTTGGCTTGCTGGTTGTGATTTAAAGGCTTTTATTTTGAAGCAACTCTAATGAATTCTGTTTTGTGTTCTTAAATTGGTTGGTTAGATTATTTATTCAGGTGAAAAACAAATGTTTGTATGTTTCAGTAGTTCACTTGCAATCAAGTAAAAGAAGTGATTTCCTGAAAAGTGTGCACTTTTTCCCTGCTGTTTTTTTCCTAAATCTGTTGTTCTTTAAAAATGTAAATCAATGACTCACAGTCAAACCCCAGACATTAGTGCTACATTGCATTTTGGCAAATTGTCATTTGACCATAAAATTTTAGCAACCAGGATCCAAAATCTTGGACTTGCTATTAATTAGTTCCAGACCTAGCAAAAAGCTGTTACTTCAAAGTTTCCATTGAAAGAGATATTCTATTCTCCTAAGAGGAAGTTCATGCTGTCATTCCGTTCACTCGTAGCAACAGAATTCTACAAACAGCAGAGTAAATACCAATTGCCCAGCTTTCGGAAAAAGCGGTGTTGTACAAATTGTTCTATTTTTAATTGTGGGGCAGTTGCATAAAAGACCTCTATTGTTGTTCTTAGTAAAAAGCCATTTTCTAAAACTGCTTTTTAGTTAGCAATTTTTCTTTCTTTTCTTTAAGATCACACCTGAATTAAATTCTGATTTCCTGTGTTGGCTTCTAATAGCGCTTGATTTTCATTTTTTAATTTTACAAACTCTGTATGGACAAACACATAGCATATAGTTTGTCTGGTTTTTCATTGGTCAGTAGTATATAGTCTACTGATCAACTGTTTCTGGATTTTGTTGGCTTCACTCGTTCAAAAGCAGCATGTTTGTTCACACATACATGTTCATGTATATTATGCTCCAGAACTATTGAATTCCCTAGCCACTACTTCCCTTCCTGCCACAAAATACGAGCCTAAATATTGCAAGGCTTTAAAAGTAATAAAATTTGGTGTTACTTCTTCTCTTGTTTAGAATGCATCAAGACATAGTCAAGTTCACCAACAAAGTCAAGAATGCTTTCCTTGTATTTTACTTTCTTGATGAAAAGCAAGATTTACCATAATCCCATGTTCACAGAGCTGTAACTTTATGCAATACACCAAATTTTGTGAGGCTTAATATAGGATAACAAGACAAGACCAGTTCTGACTGGATTCGGTGGCAGGAGCATGGTCTACGGGGCTGTGGTTACTGAATGAATGACAGAAAGGAGATGGATTTAGGCAATAGATTCTCTTTCTGGTCAGGATCAAGCAATATCTGTGGTTAAAAGCACTTCTTGGGCACCAGTTGTAAAACTTCCCATTGTTCATTGTTCTCATACATGCCTGATCACTGACCAACATTCTCTTGCTCTAGGCACTGTACATGCACAAAATAAATGTTATATTCTTATATATGCTCTTTTATATTCTTATATTATTTTGAGTAATTAGTGAGAAAAAAAAATTTCTTTAGGGAGTTCCAAAATACATCCTTTTCCTTTCTGTGATACAGGCTGCACTAGTATTATAAACCGGTAATCTTCTTTGGAGTCCTGTGAATTAGGCTTTTGCAACTCGTGGAAGTGGTTGTGCTCAATGATTTGTAAAGTTTTTCGTTGTCCTAAGACAAAAGCTCCACCTATATTTACTATACAGTATTTTTTATTTTATTTTTTATAAAATAGCGTACAAGTACTTTGCTTAGTCTTGAATAAATGTTAGGAAATTAACTTAATTCTTTATTCACAAGGAGAGGTTGGGTCTTGCTGGAAACAGTAATGTTCAAGATTCTTCTCTGGCATGGCACAAGATTATCAGCTAGTATGTTTTTCTTAAAGCATTTATTTCTCTGTATTTTTAGACTGCACTCCTTATCTGAATTCCGTGGGAAAACATGTGATTGGAGATGTGCAGAATATAACAATCAGTCAGTATGCCTGTTATGAACAGGTTGCAGTGACGATACTTTGGACAGCAAATGCCATTGGTAAGTAGTAGAGGAAAATGGAGTAAACACAGCTGACGATGCACTTCCTCCATTTCGAATCTTTTATCTCTTCGTGAGGTTATTTTTCCAGGTATGACAGCCATTAAAACCAAGTATCAAAATAAACTGAACGTAGATTTTTGAATTGATGTGTCACAAAACGTTAAAACGAAGATTTTCAAAAGTAATGAAGCATATTCAATCATATAGCTCTCACTAAAAATACTATTATTATTGATATATCTTTCAGTGGGAACAAAAAGTTTTTTATACCATTGATAAAACAAATATTTTAAAAATACTTTATTTCAGCTTTATATAATTTTAATTTATTTTTTTTGTGTACAATTTATAATGTACATAATAACACATAAATTATATATATATATATGTTAATATTGTTTTTTTTACCAATAGGCATGTATGATCAAAAAAAATTTGGAGGCCAAAGCACTAGATTGCACTCTGTCTGTACCAACATCTCACCATTTCTTTTTCTTGAGTATTAATTAAGGTCTGGAAAAAAATAACTTTAAATATAAACTCATTTTCTTTAGTGACTAGTAGTTAGCAAACGAAAGACCTGGAGTTTCCTTCTTAAATGTTTTTAATACTTCATTAAAGAATTTCAACTGCAAAGGTGCTTTTCAGTACCAAGTAAATCATTACAATTAGAGTTAAGCACAATACATTTTTCAGAATTAAAACGTCTGTTTGTTTCATATTCTTTTGTTCATACAGCAGAGTCTCAAATTGAGATTTCATGATTCATAATTCTTCAAAAAGCTTTTCAATGAGTTTTTTCTTATGATCTAATAAGAGCTGGAAGTTTCCATTTATGTGGTAAGATTGCACCCTAAATAATGAGATATGGCTGGTAATAAAAATGTGTATTCATTAAACTTGACATCCATTTTTAGCATAGACCTGCATTTATTAAATCAAACATTTTAGATAAGAAAAATTGTCAGATTTTCTTTGTGACCTTCTGGTATTAAATCATGCCTTCAGAATTTGTTTGATAACACGTTAAATTTGTAATGGAAAATAATGATTAATTACTGGAATTTAAGAGTTTGTGGAAACTACACCGCAAAACTGAGCAGTTGGAACCTTTTGGTAATCTTCAGCTGCAGACTGGATGAATCAAGTCTCTATGGGAAACAAAGCTTGTTGTTATGATCAGAGGTTAATCCTCTGGAAAGCGTGAGGACAGAACTGCTGTTGAAACATCTCAGGTAACATGGAGACTGGACACTTTCTCTTTCATGGTCTTCGTGTAAGCACAAATAGTGCTTTTGTTCCATGGAATATTAAGAACACATTGGGCAATGTATATGGTCTTTCTCTTATACAAGATTATACAAGAAAATTCTAATGGAACAGAGGAGGCTAGCTTGACAAGCATAGTACGAAGTCAAATTTGTCTGTTTTGACTCTTGTTGAATTTAGCTTACAAAGGCTGTGTCTGTGCCTGTGATAAATATGCATTCTGCCATATGTAATGGTGTTGAACAGATGTAATTAGATGGAGTAATGGTAGTTAGTCTTGAACTGTGCAGCGACGTTGATACCTGAGCCACAAAACTATCACAACATAACACCGACATTGTCCTGTGACATTTACGTCACCATGACTCAATTTAGTCAGGTGATGAAGTAATTCCATGATGAGGACATTGTGAAGAAATGCAAAGACTGTGCTGAGAGTTGATTGTGTTAGATTAGCTTGGAAAAAATGGTGTAGTTCTGGCATCACTTATAAATAACTGGACCTATGCACTCACTGGAATAAATTCCATTCCATTTAAGTCAATTGTCCTGTTATCCTGTAGTATCCTAGAAATAAAGAAGTTGTAACTACTACTATCACTTTAATCTGGTAGTTCATAAGTGATAAGAATGTATTATAAAAGAGTATTTCTAAAACTTGCTAGCAAACTGTTATATTTTATTGCAAATAATGGAAATGTGAAGTTCCTATAAAGTATCGCTGATGAAGGTACTGATTATTTATATTGCAGTGATATTTGGAAGCCCCAGCTGCAATGTAGGCCCCTCTGCTCTGGGCATTACAGAAGTAGGTAGTAATTACAGCCTTTGCCAAAGACTGAATTCTAAATAGACAAGATAGAAAATGTTGGAAGAACTGACATACAACAACAAGTATTAAAAACACAAACATATTTCATATGAATGTTAGGTTTTGTTTTTAAAGACAAATGAACTATCTTCATATTACATAAAATATCGCAGAATGCATTTTGAAATATTAGTCTATTTAAACACCTATCATTGCAGGGATTGAATACCTGAAGGGATTTCGAGTAATACTTGAGGAGTTAAAATCGGAGGGAAGACAATGTCAGCAGATGGTTTTAAAGGATCCAAAGCAGCTCAGCCCAAGTTTTAAAAGAACAGTAAGTGCTTTATTTCAAGAAATGTTTCATTGTTGCTTGATTGTGTAAAGTCTTGAAAGTATTTATTTGCTATGTATATGTGTATATATTTAGAAATATATATATATATATATTTATATATTTAATGTGCTGTTTACTAGGATGCAGATTGCTTCCTAACATGAATGAATAGTTCTTTAATGAATAGTTGTTGATCTAGAAACAGATCTAGTCCCCTTCTGTAGAATCTTTCCTGAGGCTGGAAACTGTCATGAAATCGTTTTGGGTGCCTGTGGAGTACAGGTGCACATTTGAAACAGACCATATCCCAACCCTGTATTAAGCTTCCTCATGTCAGTGTGTAATGAAGGGATGGATAAAGGATTCTTAATGTATTAATTTCTGCTCATGTTTGCAGAACTGTGGGCTTATTTGAAAGAAAATGCTTTTAGTTACAATAGTTGCAATCTTGTGTTTTTGTGTAGGGAATGGAATCTCATCCCTTTGTAAATCTGAAGTTTGAAACAGATTACTTTGTAAAGATTGTTCCTTTTCCTTCCATTAAAAATGAAAGTAATTATCACCCATTTTTCTTCCGAACTCGACGTAAGTATTGCATATAATATAGTATGGCATAACATCTTTCTTCACTCCCCTCCCCCCCTTTTTTTTTTTTTTTTTCTCTCTTTGGAAATAGCTTTTCTGGTTTAAAATAATAGCTTTTCATGTAAAAGATGATGATGTTAGAGGAGTCTAGGTTAAGATAGTTATTGACATAGTCTATGAAGGAAGATCTGGGTGTTCAGTGGAAAGAATTTGCATGCCACTGATAACTCTGTGGCGTATAATACATGTTATCCAACAACCAGAAGAAAGGTCTTGGGCATTCCTGAGATTGTCTGAGGTCTGCCTACAGCAGGTTTACTTCTTCCATGGTTCTCAGGAACGCTGGGCTCCTGAGGATGGTTCACTCCTTTCCTTCCCCTTGCTGGACATTGTGAAAAAGCTCAGATGTTTTTTGCTTTTGGGATAGGTTTCAAAAATGGGCATGTAGATGTAGATACAGAAGAGTACATATGAAACTAGATAGCAACAAATCAAGTTGAATTTTTCAAAAGTACTTAGCAATTAGCAATTCTCATTGGAGCTAAAGAGAAGGAACTTGAATAAACTCCTTAGTGCTTAAATAGTATGATGGCGATCTAACTGTAAGCACCCTTTTGGGTGCAGTGTTGGTATTTGTCCCATGTAATTTTTTTTGCTCTATAAAACTTTCCTAAAATATTTTCAAGCCTGTCTGTTGATGTGGACCAAAGTAATGTTTGTGTGCTCAGCATACTTATTTATTTTAAGTAAATGTATTTAAAGCCAGTTTCAACTTCTTCCTTTCCTGCAGAGCTGTGCCTGGTGCTATCCCCTATGTCTCACTAAGGACTACTGTTTTCAAATTACTGAATCTATGTTTCTCATACAAAGATGAGAAGGGACTTCAATCATAACGTAGAAGCTGAGTTTGCAAAATATATTTATTCCAGGCATATTACAGACTGGGAAAGGAATGAAGAGTACTGCCTTCAAAATGCTGAAGTAACTCCCTTCTTTTGCACTTTCTTTTTCTCTTTAAATAGCATAGCATTTGGATACTGTATCATTAATAATTTTTTGTGTTTGTAGCATGTGAATTGTTGCTACAGCCAGAAAACCTCATCTGCAAGCCTTGTAAGTAAAATGTAATACTTTCTTTATAGTTATCTTATAAAATGTCACTGTCCTTGAAGAGTCAGTTGCCAATTCATGAATATCTCCTCTGACAGACTGGAAGCCAAGGAATCTGAATGTTACCCAGCAGGGTTTTAACATGCAAGTGTCTTTTGATCATGCTCCACACAACTTTGGGTTTAGATATTACTTTCTTCACTACAAACTTAAGCATGAAGGGCCATTTAAGCAGAAGACCTGCAAACAGGTACGTTGCTGTGTTATGCAAGTCTTAAAAGCACAAAACCCATTAACATAGATGTTCTAAGGTTTTACAGAAACTTTAAAAACTTACTATAATATGGAATACTAATGGTTTTAACATTTTAAACTATTTGGTACCATTTCTGTAAATAACAATTGTATTGTGATAGCACTCATCAACCAAAACCAGGCTTGAGTGCTCCATTGGGGCTGGGTACTATAAGCAAATGGGAAGAGACTGTTCTCTCTCTTGAAGACCCTACAACTGATTAGTACTTCAAACTGCAGCTTATTATCTATGTTGAAAAACATTCTTTCCTATATGCATGGAATTAGGCTGTGATTTTTTTTTACAGCCGTGTATATGTCCTCCTATGGGAGCTGCAATTTGCTGTGTTGTTTTCCTTAACTTTGGTTAGTATTCAATGGCAAGTTTGATCTCAGTAGTCAACCTTTGATTCCAAGTATCTGAAAGCTAGGGAGCTTCAGGGCATAATATAGTTTATGTATTAGACCAAGGTTTTCAGGTTTTTGGATAATCAATCATATTTGAGTTCTGCAGACAGAGGATTGTGGTCCTTGCATATTTGAATAGAGAAACTTAGTTTTGCTGGTTTAGGATGTCTAATTCAGGAGAGCACCATGCATTTCTAAATCAATGTGGATGCATTTTGTATTAGGTTTTAAAAGTATGTGAATGGCTTGCAAAGTATTTTCTTTCTTTGATGTAGGAGCAAAACACAGATACTACAAGTTGTGTTCTTCAGAATGTAACTCCAGGGGATTATATAATTGAGGTAATATTTACAAAGTCATTTGTACTACAGCTGAATGTGTACATTCATGGGGGAATAAACTGAAACTAAAGTATTTCAAGTCAGATTCTTTGGTAAAATTAGACTTCAGGCATCCTTACTGAGGTACCTTGGTCAAGTGAAGGTTTTAGGCAGATTGCTCTTGACCTTTCTATAGCTTTGCTTCCCTAACCACATAGTACTTTCATCTGTGCCTTCAAGTAAAATTGTGGGGCCTGGATAATTCTTGGACTTTGATTCTTAATTGGAGTTCTGTAGTTTGGTCAATTTGCACTATATTTGAACGCTGTGTATTTCTTTTGATGATGACAGTACCTGAACTCGAGAAGTTAATATCACAACAATAAACTATTCACTATCAAAGACAAAAGATGTCACTAGTTACTACTTTAAGGTGCTCTTTAATATTAACTTTTGAACAGTAAGTTTGACATCTGGTTGTCAAAGCTGTTATAGTTGTTTACGTATTGCAGAAAATAAATAAAATGAAATTTCCACAAAATAAAATTCAACTTTTACTTTTCAAAGCTGGTTGATGACACTAATACAACAAGGAAAACAATGCACTATGCACTAAAACCAGGTATGTGTTTTGGTTTTTTTTTTTTAAGTAGTATACAGGATATATATTATTAACTTAGATTCAGTTTTAATTATATTGGAAATAAATGTTGATTTGACATGTCTGTTTGCTGTAATCAAGACTACTGAGGCAAAGGTACTGTGATCTTCTGACCTAATGAAAAGAGAGTACACATGCACACTTGTTCATACACGTCTGCATCTCTATACATTTATGTTTAGTACAGTTTAGATCAATATATAGTTGGAAATCTTTGTGAGAAAGTCATGTTTGTTGTACATATGGATATGAAAAGTCATAGTCTGTATCTTAACTGCAAACAAATGATGCATGCAGTAGTGTGGAAATAATGTAATGAAACTATGAGAGCAGCCTAAACACGTTACCTGACTGAGCACTTCAGCCATGAAATGAAATTTAGCAGCGTGAAAAACCTGTCAGGCGAATGCTTGGCATCTTTATTTATTAGACTAGTCATTGAGAAATTAAATAGGGATTTCAGAATCTGCAGATGCAAAACATAGCCATAGATGAAGGCAACAGACAAAATTGACTGATTGCTAATGCACGTTGCTAAAGGTAATCTCTGCAGGAATTCAGTTTTTCTCTAAGTGGCTAGTTCAGCACTCTGTAATGAAAATCTGACAGGCTAAATGACTATTGTGTATATTATTAAAACTCCAACTCACGTAAAGTTCCCCTCGTGGTGGGGAGGGAATATGAGTTGGCATATGGCACTTATTACTTCTTGATACTTAAGTTAGTCACTTTAATGCTGTGGTGATGAGGGCAATCAGCATAAAACCAATTTAAAATGGAGCAGAACATGATGTTTGATTTTACTGTATATTTGAAAATCATCTGATAATAGTGTGCTGCAGCAATTTTACATTCCCAGTGTAAAGATTTGATTAAATAATTACAATAAACACATACCTAATTCTGCTTTATTTTTCAAAGTACATTCTCCATGGGCTGGACCAATAAGAGCTATTGCCATTACAGTCCCTTTAGTTGTCATTTCAGCGTTTGCAACACTTTTCACAGTGATGTGCCGCAAGAAACAGCAAGGTAAGAGAGTTTATTCAATACAGAGTTCCATATAAAGATGCACTTTTGCAACTAAAAAGGTCCTAGCTTGTAGATTTATTCCAGAAATACCTTTACCTGAAGAACTTTTTTTCAACCTCTTCATCTTTCCTTCCCACAGCTTTTTTTTTGTGTTGAAACTTGTAGCAAATTCTTAATCTAGTGCTTGATGGTGATTTGTTGCCATAAAAAGTATTATATCACAAATCAAGACTTCACTGTAGAAAGGAGAGAACAGAAGAGTCGTTGGAAATATGTTTGATTTAGGGTTTCTTTTTATTTCTAAAAGTACTGCATGACAGTGTAGAATACAATTTACCTATCTGTAAATTGACATATTTTAAACATTCCCTTATTCCATTCAGAAATGTATCGTTAATATTTATTTTAAACCAGGAAAAAAGTAAAGCCATGGGGGACACATATAATTCTCAGCACTGTCTGGAATACTACTTGTATCTATTATTCCAGATTTGCTCACTTTCCTGGAAGTTGCTTTTACACTTCATCCTAAGTCATCTCCCTAGATTTACTCTTCCTAATACTTAGTTTCAGAAACTTCTGTAAGATTCCATCCCTTTTCACTGACTTCTCTCTCCTTTATGTCCAGGAGCTGGCAAGCTGTGCTTGTTATATTGAGATGTTAAAAATCAGTTGGCTTTTTTTGTAGAAACTAGGGAATCATGAATATGGAAAAAGAGATTACATTCCCCAAACCTCACATACCTGTGTTATCCATCTGAATTTTGGAAATGAGGAATACTGCAAGTGCTAAATGCTATTTGGGTTAAATCCTTTTACCTTCTGGTCTTCTGTGGCTATCCCTTTGCTCATAGCTAGCTCAGTTCCAACAAAAAGAAAAATCACTGAGGATTTGACTACAGAGAGAGTTGTTCCAGAACAGTTATTCCTGATGAACTGTTGTAAAATAAATCCGTAGATGGAAGTTTGTATTTTGGAATACCAATTTTTTATTCAAAATTAATCAACTGTAGAACTAGATTGAATTAGTCTGGTGTAAAGCACTCATATTCCGGTGTAAAAGCATCTGTGCAAGGAACATACATACATACCAGAGAGATACTGTATGATATTCTGAAAGGATCTATATTCCTGGGTTTAATATTCTTACCTGGTGTGTCATGTGTTTGTTTTATTAAAAAAAAACAACAAAAAAACTTTGTTATGCAGGAAGCTCTTGATGATGGTATATCTTAAAGGCCTATAGTGTTTGAACAGTGAGGTGAAACAATCTCGTTCTATTTATAAACTAAAACTTTCTTGAGTTACCTGAGTCGTGCAGTAATAATTTCACATTTCACTTTCTAAGTATGTTCCACATATGTAGGAGCTCAGGAACTGGTAAATAGAGGATACACAACTTTTTTCAGGCTGGAAAGGAATTATCATTTGAAAAAAAGTCTTTACTACATGCTTTAGTAAAGAGACTAGTAAAGTTTAAAGCAAAGAAACAAAAGAACACTTTTGTAGTGTGAATTCTTTCTTTCTTCCAATATAGAAAATATATATTCCCATCTAGATGAGGAGAGTTCAGAATCTTCAGCATATGCTGCAGGTCTCCCTGTGGAAAGACTTCGTCCCCGGCCAAAAGTGTTCATTTGCTATTCCAGTAAAGATTGCCAGAAACACATTAATGTCATCCAGTGCTTTGCTTATTTTCTTCAGGACTTTTGTGGCTGTGAGGTAAGCTCAACATTTCTTCTGTAAACAAAATTGCTTTAATTAAAACAGTACCCACAAATCTCGTAATGATACGTGCTTGGAAGTGGGGTATTTCAGTGTCTCCTTTCAGCAGACATAATTTTCATTAGTTTCCTACATATTGCCTACATAAGTTTCCTTCGCTTAAGGAAAGGAACAGATCATAGTCTGCATAGAAGACAGAATTGTGGAAAATGTGTACCGCATTGATTTCAGGATTTTCATTCAGCTATGTTTAGTGAGTTTCATATTAACTGCTTTTTCTGTTTAGTAGGTCATGCATCTTTATAGTTGGCACCCTCAGAGGTGTAAAACCTCAGAGCTATTATAGTCTACCAGATATACTTTGGTATTTCTAAAAATAACTTTTATATCGGAACTCTGAAGTGGTAATACCACACATGAACACTCAAATCTATCAGAAATCCTGATCATACAGCAAAGTCTATGTATTTGTTGACATTCTGTATTGATTTTTATGGATCTTTTTACTTCTTTTCTGTTCCATTGTTACTGTAAAATCAACATCTTTTTTTCTTGTTTTTGATTTAAAGCTATAAGATATCAAAATTGCTACTCTGAAGTACTAGGCTCAGATTCTCAGACTGTTTTCTAAAATATGATCAATATGCAGACAGTTATTCACTTTTCAACTGTAAAAAAGACAAGATAATTACAAGTTTATTTTTGTTCAATTTTATTCCTACCACTGTGAATCTAAATGTGTGAATTGAAATTGGTTTTTTTTCAGCTGTACAACAAGTCTGACCTCTGGTGGCCAAACATATTAAAATAATCGATGCCCCACATATTTGGAGTTGTTCGCAGTTGATTCACATGCTTAAAATGTTTCAGATAAGGTGTTTTATAAGTAACTAATTTGAACCCCCATTTTAGATACATACTTCAGTACTAATACACCATACCTCTTTGGAATAGCATAGAGGTGAGCTGTTACCACTATAACTATATCCTGGAACATATGGTATCAGACATCATTTAAGATTTATAAATTATATAAACTAAATATTGATAGCATCTATGTACAAAAATAATCTGTGTTGTTATTAAATTTGTTTAATATCAGAACTGATGCTCAGTGCATGACAGAACAGTTGCACAATTTTTTCTCATGTGGAACTGGAATGTTCTCTCATAAGGAACAGAACAAATGGCATTCAATAGCCGTTTAAAATAATAACTTGACCATACTAAAAATCCTTTCTCACAGATGGAAAATCACACAATTTCCTGAAGACCAGGAAAACAAACAAACAAAAGCAAAACCACCTGTATTGTACCTTTATCAGAGCATCTCCCAAGGAACTCTAAAATGACTTCTCTCCCTCCGTGTGATTGCTTTCTTCTTGTAGCTGACTGTGTGGTAACAGTTTTCATGAGTCCTTGTGTTCTAGGCATCCACCTGCCCTCTGTCTTCTGACATGACTAAGTTTTCTACTCTGTTATAGATGAGATAGCAGAGCAAAAATATTTTTTTTTCTGTAAAGAAAAAAAAATGCTTGAGAGAAGACTTTGTAAGTGGTTTTGGTTTTGAATTGTCTATTATTACCTTTTTTTGCTGTTATGCTACTACTCATTCTGTCTTTCATGAGAGAGTGTTGTGTCCTTCATCTTGGTGTACACAGGCATTTCAGACCATGTAGAATATATAGAAAATTTGACAAAGTACAAAATAAAAGAATAACTCTTCATGATAAAATTTTCAGAGCCTTCTTATCAGAGATAAGCTGCTGCTGCTTTGCATCCTAACTGAAAGGACTCAATGCTATAGGCACTAATTATGTTTGCATCTAGACATGAAAATTCTTGGTATTCATTAATAAATAATAATAATTAATAATTAATAAATTAATATGTATTTCTGTTACATTCAGCACATTAAGGACCTAAGTATACAATAGTTAAATTGTTTTGAGGCAGGCATAGTACATTATTTATTGTGGATTGATGGTATGTAATTTGATCAGATAGGTAGGTAAATAGTAATTGACATGGTCCAGCCACGTTTTCTATATTCTTTTTATTCCCCAGTAAATATCACCATGTACCAAATCCATAGTGCTTTTATTTTTTAAGGAACTACCCAGTTTGCATTCAGCTACTTGGCCTTGCAGTGTTATTTTCCATTCAATAAAGGCATATGTGACACAGACGTGCTTTTTAGGTATGTTTTTCTTTAAGTAATAAATAATTGGCAAAATGGGTTCATATAGTAACTAGCATTCTTGTAAAACTATCTGGAAGGTTTTGCTTTTTACCTCAGCAGTTCACTGACTTCCTTAGCCCAGTGAAATACTCAGCCCACAGGCAAAGTTTAGATTGAGTGTGAGGCCTTGCTTATTTTGGTGAATAATTACTGACATGGTTAATACAACTGATTCTAGTTTGTCCACTACCAATGCAATGTTAATTATGACTTACATCTCTTTTAAAACAGCTTGCATTTGCATCAAGGACAAGACATAGATAAACTCGTAATTAATTCTCAATTGTTGGATAAATACAAGCTGACTCACTGAGTATATATAAATCATTTAGATTTTATTAGTAAATTTATCTAATAATCTAATAAAAAAATCAACCAGAATGTTCTGTTCTTTTCCAGGTGGCTCTAGATTTGTGGGAAGATCTAAAAATTTGTAAAGAAGGTCAGAAAGAGTGGCTTATAAAAAAAATAAATGAGTCTCAGTTTATCATCATCGTGTGTTCCAAGGGAATGAAATACTTTGTTGAAAAAAAGAACTGGAAACACAGAGGGGTAACCAAAGACACAGGAAAAGGAGAACTCTTTCTGTTTGCTGTGTTGACTGTTGCAGAGAAGCTTCGTCAGGCAAAGCAGAATTCAAATGAGCTCTGCAAGTTCATTGCCGTCTACTTTGATTACTCCTGTGAAGGAGACATCCCTGCTATTCTGGATCTAAGTACAAAATATAAACTCATGGACAATCTCCCTCAGCTGTATTCACATTTACATTCCAGAGACCTTAGCGTTCAGGATTCAGAGGTGTTTCCTGTTAACGTTAGTAAAAGGAATTATTTCAGGAGCAAATCTGGTAGGTCCCTTTACGTTGCCATTTGCAATATGCATCAGTTCATTGATCAGGAACCAGATTGGTTTGAGAAACAATTTATTCCCTTCCTTCCACCTCCTTTACATTACTCGGAGCCTGTCATGGAAAAATTTGACTCAGGCTTGGTTTTAAATGACTTAGTGAATAAACAGGTGACGGATGATGATTTTTACCTGAAAACAGATGTAAATATTATTTCAGCTGGAAATTCAGACTCTCACTGTATAATTCAGCACTTAAACCTTGGAGAAGATATAGAAACTCAGGACATTCAAGGTGGTGGCAGCTCTGTTCTTCAGCCGTTGTTACATGCTGTTAAAACTTCAAATCTTAAAAATATGCCTCGAGATTCTGGAATCTATGATTCGTCCGTTCCTTCATCTGAATTATCTTTACCTTTAATGGAAGGACTACTGACAGACCAAGCTGAAACATCTTCCATTACAGAAAGTGTTTCTTCATCATCAGGTTTAGGTAAGATACAGCAGTGTGTTTTAAAAAATATATTCGAACATCTCAAAATACTAAAGATACTATGTAAGGAGCCATATGGAAAGCTGCAGAGGAAGATAAGCAGGTGGTCAAAAAAAGATAGGTTTTCAAAAACTTTAGAAAAATCAATCTTTTCGTAACTTACTCTGGGGAGGGGATCCTTAGCTAAGTAAGATTTCATTAAAATTGTATTAATAAGGTACTTTTCGTTGGCCGACCTAATAACTGGAAGGATTGCATCTTTTCTTCCAGACAGACTCCTTGGCAGCTGGCATGCTCAGCTGACAGCTGTGTGGTTTAATCAGGAGGGTAATATGGTGAAACATTCTTACAGAAAGGCCATAAATCTAAAACTGACATACTGTTTTGCTCCAGCACGTACTAGAACCTTTAGGGATACACTCTGTACCGTGGTTAACTCAAGTTTCAGAATTGTATTAGGTTTCTCATCAGATATGGAGCTGAGAGGAATGAATGAAAGGGTTTCAGTGGAGGAATTTAAATTCTCTGAAGACACTCTCCAAAATAGGTACCTAGATTTAAATGCCTACAGTTAGATGGTATAAATATTGCCTCAGACTATATGAAAAGCTGATCTGACCTTACTAGGTCAAATACATTGAATTGGCATCTCAACTACATCAGTATGGAATGTCCCAGCAATTGTATTTCTTAGGATAAAAATGTTGTTTGAGATTTTTCCTTAAGCGGCTACAACAGGTGAATATTGCATTTTGATGCTGATATGCTGTTTTGCTTTCTTGAATGAGTGTTGACGATGAGCTAACTTGGTAGACTTTTCCCTTGCCTAAATGCATTCTTTTGATTAAACAAAAAATTCATAAGTAATCTTTGATATCAGAATTTTGTTAGGGAGGGAATGTATAGATATTGATTGATAGATACAGCATCTATATATAGGCTAGATAGTCTATAGAACAAAATAAAATTTTAAAACTTTCTGTGGAAAAAGTACAGATTTATTGATTTAATTGCATAAACCATAAACACCCAGTTATTGCTTCAGAATTCATATTATATTAATTTCCTGCCATTTTCTAACTCAGCCTTTTCACATATTTGTGGTAGAGCTTACAGACAATATCTATAAAGGTTCTAGTATGTGTTGGACAAAAGCAGGATGCTAGTTTTAGATTTATGCCTCTCTGTAAGAATGCTTTACCAGTATTCCCCTCATGGCTCAATCACAGAGCTGTCAGCTGAGCATCTCAGCTGCCAAGTGGTCGCTGGAAGAAAGAAGCAGTCTTTCCAGTAATTAAATCTCAAGTCACATACCTACTTGTTAACATGTTTCAGCTATAGAGGTTAAACGTTATAGCACTGGCTGATAGAGGTGAATCTTAATACTGATGTTCCAACATCCAAAGAAACCAGAATAACTTCTGCTATTTTCCCATTTGTTATCCCTGTCCAAAAACACCACTGTGACTCTCACTCTAACTTCCCCTTACCCAAACCACGGTTCTAATTAGGTGCAAAGAAGATAATATCTGGAACTATCATCTACCTATTAAATAGATTGCAACCCATTACATCTTCTTACTGTCCAAGACATACAAAATATTTATAGCCCTAATATTTATATGCCTAGTAATGAGAGAAATAAATAGAATTGTGTAGCTTGTATTTATGTTGTAATAGTTGGACATGTCCAAATTATTACTTTGTATTCATAATACCATTTCTCTTCTGGCTACCCATTTTTATCCACTACTTGGTCAGAACAGGAGTGAATAGCTCTGTCATTTAACAGCGAGTATACACATCTCAGGGTAGATCTCCTTTCTTATTTAAAAGACAGTTTTATTTAATCTTTTGAATTAAAATAATAAATCACATAATTTCTAACATTTTTGGTGCAGTTTATGTACAGACAATAGGCTGTAGACATGTACAGAACTGCAAAGAGGAGATTCTCAAAGAGATCATCACATTAGGCATGATCCACTGAAGTTCAGACAAAAATAATGTTGTGGAAGTTCCAACAACCAGACCTTTGATAGGTCCATTCACAAATAAAGTCTTCTCCAAGAAGGCCTGCCTGGGGAGAAAATTATTATTAATTCTTTAGATAAGGAGGTACTTCAGCCTCATGAATGAGACATTATGATCCAGGGCATTTTTGTAAGTGTTTTTGAATTGTTTCTAAAATGTTGAACAAATGCAAAGTCAGTGTTTGAAGTAATGAACCTTGCTTTTTTTTTTTTCTTTTATAGGGGAAGAAGAACCTCCTGTAATCACTTCTGCAAAGTTCTTAGTGCCTGGAATATGTAAAGCAGAACTTCATTGCCATATCCATACTGATGAACTGCAGGCAATTGCTCCATTGTAGTACATCACAACGTTGTTATGCATTGCCACTTTATCAGCAGCCTCTGTTTGTGCTTTAACCACCACACTGTTCCAGCACTAAATCTACTCAAAGGAACAAATACTCCCTGAAGATGACCCCCTATTCCTAAGGGATTTTTATGGCCAGTAAACTTGAACCTGTTGGGCTTAATATTAAGTCTTTCATGATTTGAAAAATGCAGCAGGACAAAACATTTCAAAATTATTCCTATTACTAATTTACATTTCATGATATTACACTGTTTACAGATGTCATAATCAAGTGACTTTTTTTTTGCTGGACATAATCTTGCAACTGGGCATAAAATGGTTTGGAACAATAAGTCTTAGTAAATTTTGTAGTCCAGCATCCAGCCTCTCTCTTTAAGTGCTAACATATTTGATGGCAGGAGAGTTGTAGTGAATGACAGCAAGATTTTTTCAGAAGGAAGATAAAAAAAACAAAGGTGAGATCAAGAAATTCTCAATCAGGAGAAATCCTTTTCTCTTAGAAATATTTGAACTCCTGTCCTCATAGTCTCCTCTCCCTTTCCCAAATGTTTATGTGTGTCAGTACTTAATCTCAGATGAACACGTCTCCCTGTTCTGTATGATTCTCCTGTCTGTTCTGCACTATCTGGCTATGGTGACGTACAAATGGTACCATTTTGAGTCTGAAGTATCACTTTTATAGTAGACATAAATATAAATTCTGCATATGCTGACTGAGTGATACCATAGAAACTAAGTTTCCTGTTTTCTTCCTGGAAGGGCTAATTTAAAGAATACTTTAAAGAGATGAAGGAAGAAAGATCAAATTTTATATTTAAGACCTCATTCTGTCTCTGTTCAGCCATGCGATAAGTATGCTGTATGGGGAATGTCATTTTATCCTTCAAGGACATGCTGCTACAAAATCACCAGGGGTAAAACAAGTTAAGACAAGCAGTTAACAGGCATGAATACTTTGCTTTGTGTTGAGCCAACCACTAAGCAGAAGCCTATGAGTCGTTTTGAAGTTTACAGTACTTATCATTACTTAGTGGTTAAGATAGTATAATATTACTAGTGTTATATTAACAAAAAAGAAAAAAGGCAAAAAATAGAATTGGTCATGTTTATCTAAAAACATGGAGTATGTAAGTCCTTTCTTCAGAGACCATGTAGGTATACCCTTATCCAAAGTATCCTTGCTATTTCCAAAGAGAAACGTCTCATAAGTAAAACCTCTGTGTAACTAACTGCAATTCCAGACACCAGAATGGTAACAGCAAATAGTAAAGGACACCTCCTCAGCCTGCCTTTGCTAATTTTGCTCATGGAAGTCAGATTCTCTCTCATTTCATTTGTCTTCACATTCCACTAACAGGAGGTTACTTTAGGAATACATTAAGGCAGAATGGAAACACCTCAAATATTTTCTCCATTTTGATAGATGAGAATTAGACTTTACAAATTGTTACATTCTATTACCCATTTTTGTAGCATAAGATAGAACCATTAAAGCAGTGATGTTTTTGGCTGAGTAGCTTTAAAGCTCTAGTTTTGTTTGTTTCTTTGTTTTGGCATCAGTTTATATTTAATGATTTGAAAATCCAAACAGAAGACTCTTGAAATTGTTGTCACAGATGCTGTAAGAAGGGTCCTATAATGGATAAAATGTAACAGTTATTTGAATATAATCATTGATGGCAGAACTCTGGCATGCTTTGCAGTTTTAATATGGGATTATACTGTGATGACTTAATGTGTATGTCAGATTTGGAGGGTCTTGTCTATTAATCCTACCGTACCTGTCTTCTGAATTTGAAAGAGCACTAACTGGAAAACCTCAAACTCACAGTATCTAAGTAACTTAGGTAGTTTTAAGTACATAGTGAATCACCTGCACCTTCAGTGATGTTTTTGTGTGCTGTGCCTTGGGCTGTACTGAAAACAAAATATTTCATGTTTTCCCGTTCTTTGAAGCTGAAGAACACCTAGGTCAAACTAGGCAGAATAGTCTAGAGGTAAATGCTCGTTCACTAAATCCAGCTGTGAAAGATCTTGATTTAGTGCAATTTTTGCAGTTTTACTAGAGAAAGTGGATTGATAAAGTACAGGCAGAAAGGTTACAGAAGTTGCGTGCTGCAGAGCTGCTGTGCGTAGAAGTGCCAAAGCTGCAAGTGGTGAAGGTAATGCTGGTTTACTCCATGGAAAGTCCTAGCTTAACGTACTGTTTGTTATTTTACGCTAGGCTAAAGAGTGGGAAGATTTCATGGTTCTTTTAAATTCAGTGTTACTTAATGGAATTATGTTTTCATTTTGAGGTCTAAGAAAACTCAGTGTTGAAAATGGACAAAGGCAGTTGCACAAAGGATCAGTTGTTACTAATGTTTTTACTTTTGTTTCTTCAAAATTTGCTGTACAATCCTGCAAATCTTAATTGTTTTGTAATTATAAAGGGTCCATCCAGAGGCCAATCAAATCTGTTGTAGGTGGGGAAAAAAAAATCCTTCATTCCTTCTTAGCGTAGGGTGGAAACAGCATATTATATGACCTTGGAAGAAAGAGAATATATACTTAGCTGAAAATTTATAGTAGAACAAGCCCACACCGTAAAAAAAGAAAAATATATATATATATACACACACACGCACACACAGAATTGAAGAAAGCAATACTTGATCTGATTTAGCAATAATTTTTTACAAAGCCACAGTACTTTATAAAATTAGAAAAATATTATGTTTATTGACATACATGAAGGACATAGTATTGACTTTGCAAGAATTCTGTATTTTCCTCCAATGAGAATAACAGCAAAAATCGTTGTTAAAAAATATTTTTAAATCAAATATGTTAATACACATATTAGAAGTTAGCTTACTACTATTTTCAAGCATTAGTAAACTCTATGTTAATGGTGAAAGGATCCCCTTAATTACTCCTAGATTCGAGAGTGTGGACATTGGATGTTTGAAAATGTGTTTTTTGGGAGGGTGGGAAAAACAGTGGAAAGCTAAAGGCTCAAGATATAACTGTATGTTCAACACTTTGATAAAATATTGTCATTGCCATGATTTGTACCTGTACATAAACACAACAACTGTTGAAAATTGAACACAGCTGATATTTGCAGAAATAAAATTTTATGGTACTCTAATTTAGAAGTTAAATATCAGAATAAAACATTTTTTTGTTCAGTTTCTTTCATTTGGCTTTTCTTAATAGTATAAGAAGACTTAGCTTGAGCTCAATTGTTTTATCCAATTATGCAGTTATCCAGTTCATGCAATTTGCACACCACACAAATAAGCAGACTCTAACTGCTATTCACACTCCACCTCTAGAAGTGAAACAGATATTTTGATGGGTGTTTAATATAGTCAAGCAACTGTAAGAAACAGTAATTGTCTAAAAGTTCTCTATTGGATAGACTGGGTCTGATTTTTTTAGTAGAACTGCCTGAATATGAATTGATATAATTATTTTCGCTATATCCCCCTTGAAGGTCTTCTAGCAGTACGTGGTTCTGCATGGTTCTGCATGTCAAGTGAAACCTATCCACATCAACTACAAAGCTATAATGAACTGCATTGGATGAATTTTGTCAATGAAGATGTGATAATTACCTAAGATTGATGTTTGTTTGTTTTTGTTTTTGTTTTTCCATCTGAATGGATTTCAAAGAACTGTTCCAGTCAATGAATCCTGCAAACTGTATTTTCAGGGATAAGCCTTGAAACCACTTATATTCCTTATGTGGATCAGGTAAATGAAGGTTTTTATAATGGATTCTCAGTCTGGCGCATTCAAACTTAAAGACTAGAAAAATCTGTAATGAGTCTGTAAAACTGTTATTGAAGAATTGAACTGCTTACTTGACACTCAGGTTGCCTGCACATTAGCTGTGTTAAATTGGTTTATATTTTGAATTTACAGGATGGTGTTTAAAATTTTTATAGCTGCCATCTTCTCTGGGCCTCCATCCCCCAGTTCTTAATTCTGTTCCTATTACTATATAAATTGGAGACATTCTGAAGTGTCATTAAGTGCATTAATAGTTGCATTTATAATTCAAAGGAGAATTTAAAGTTACTTATCTGTATCTGAACTGGGCTTCTTCAAGTTGTGTGTAAGTATATTCTGCAGTCCTAATCTCTGTATGATCTGCTTGGAGCCCTATACACAAGAGACTTTGTGGCTGAAAGAAAATGGAGAGATGATGCTGCTCTAGTTTTTATGCCTTTGGTTTAAAGCATTAGAGCCCTCAGAATACTTTCCTGATGTATGGGAACTGTTGGCCAAAGTTCTTCCACTTTGAGGATGTGGAAGGACATGCATTGATATGGGGATGTGCAAATGGATAATACATCTCAAGAAACTTTGGAAAAGTAACCTCTCATTTTTCTTTAACTTACATTTAAATATTGTGGTGACTTGATACTGAAATCCCCACCCCCCCAAAAAACAACTTTGTAATTGAGTTATAGTGATAAAATGTGCATTGCACACAGTATGTGCATTCAAACTACAAATGGTCAGACCTGAATTATTTCTAAAAGGTCAGAAGTTAAAAGCTGTGCTATACATCAGCTGAAGGAATTTTTCCCTCAATCTGCTATAAATTACTTTATTTATTTGCTATCATTATCTGTTGCTGTTTCCCAGACTCATAAAAAACAGAACAATGGTCAGTTTATATCTTTTATAATAGGATACAATTTCACTCTTTATTCTGTTAGAACTGATTTAATAAAGTCTGATTTACCTATAATGTTCAGTTTTATGGGCAGTTGCACTGTTGACAATAATTTCATATTTATAGCAGTCCATGGAAATAGCAGAAATTAGTGTTCACAAAAAGCAGGGAATAGGAAACATTCACTCTTCAGTATCAAACGTTACCTAGATGACCAGAAAATGAAATGCTTGCACATACCTACCTCAGTGCTAGAAGCTCAGATCTTTGAGATGTGGGTATTTTACTTCATGCAGACACTTCGGGACAGTTGGGAGTTTGAAAACATTAATGTGAAAATGAGAGATGCTGAAATATTAAAAAGAAAAAAAAAGTTTATATCTAATTATAAACAAGTGCAAGAAGAAATTAACATCTGGATAATTTTCTTCAGTTAATATAAAGATTTCATTTTTAATGGGTATGGAGTGGTATGTAACATTCAAGACTGATTGACCACAGAAATCCAACTACCTTTTTTTCCAGACTCTGCTGGTAGGTTGACAGGCCTTGACAATAGATGGAAGATTGAACTAGTGAGAGTGAGTGTATGGAATGTCGTCCTGTTGGGCTGCCGATTTACCTGGAATTCGAACTATTTAGTCACTACAAAAAAGGTCTATTTGAAGAGAGACAGTCTTGTTGATTATACGAGTCAGGTAAATTTATTGCACAATAGTTATGTAATTGGTATTTTTTCTCCACAGGGGAAGTATGCACCTGTGGTATCACTCGTAAATGGTGTAACACAGGCACGCCCCCTGTGCAATTCTGTACTTAACTTCTTAACTTCTTAATTAACTATTCTGTTAAACTGTAAATCAACATCAAATTGTTCATGCAACTTGCTCTTGACTTCTGTAATAGCCAGCCATGTTTATGATGAGATTTTACTCAGCCAAAAATATGACTGTTAATAATCATAATATAATTTCCTAGAGAATATAACTTTTCTTACTAATAGAAGTAGAATGTAAGATTATACAGAGGGCCTTGGAGCCTGATGCAGGGGTTTTCCCATGTCAGAATAAAGTAACTTTGAGGCTACACTCTGCCTTTTGTCAGAATAATGACTAAAACAACTGCAGAGAGTTCTTTATTACCTTTGTCAGTACCCTAAAATACAGATAAAAAACAAAAATAGAACTCACCCCTTTCATGGCAGCAAACATTTACTTCTAACCCAATTACAGAGGATTACATTTGTCAAAAGACTGGATACCTAGCATAGCAAAAAGGAAAATTAAACACCTAGGGAACAGACTTGTTATATTAATTTGTTACGTTGACACCAAACAAAATGCTGTTTCAAAGACAAAAAATCCACAGCAAGATTTTACATCTAGCAAACTGCAGGGGGCCAAGAATATTTCCCTGCAGCTAGCTACTGTGTGGTGAAAGTAATGTACAGTGCAAATTGCTGAACAATAATCATCATATAAAAATCTTTTTCAGTAACATCTTAAGCCTTTTATGAATGCTGTGGCTGCACCCTTTTTTAGTAATGCTTTATTTCTCAGATGATTCAACCAGTTTCAGTGTGTCTGATTATGAAATCAGATACTAGGATTGTGAGTGGGACACACATCAGAGGAGTTGTTTGGTGTGTCACAAGATAGATTTTTTTTTTTTTTCCCTCACAGGTGCACAACTGGGGATGCAAATGCCATAAGCAAGTGTTGTCCTCATTTTACCTGAGAAATAGATAGGAACTAGCTAGAAAATAGATCTGCTTCAGAACAAGTGAGGCTGGTGTCAGCTGAAGACAGAATAAAGGGATTGATGTCTTAGTGTTGAGCCATAATGGTGCTTCTTTCAATAGCCTGTAGCCAGTCAGTGTATTTGGTTAGAGATATTATTGCAGCTTTTGCCATTTTGCAATAATCCACATGGTAGAACGGTCAACAGAGCCCCAGCCAAGTTCTTTGACAGCCGTGCAGCAAGTCATCTGCTGATGGAGCATGGTGGGAACCAGAGGGCTGCACAGCAGAGGTGCGGCAAGAACTGCAAGAGGAGGAGGAGATTGCTTATGTCTGCCTCAAATCTGAGGATTTTATTTCCTCTACAGTATCCCACAGAGGCCTCTGAAGGGTGAGGTAGGGAAGCCTTTTGACCTAATATGGATTCTGCAGGGGCCTGTTTCAGCCCCACAGCAATCCTTGGTGGTACTCCTCCAGAAGTATATAGCTTGATGTGAGCCTGGTTTGCAAAAATAACTCCTTTATCATTTTGATGAAAATCAGGGGTGATTTCACTGCTCTCAGTTACATCATACCGGTTTCAAAATAATTAGAAGTGAGGATAGCGTTATGCCTACTTGTCTTTAGTAATGTCTGATATAGGGAATGTTCCCATAAAAGTTGTTAGTCATCAGCAGAAAGGAAACCGCCTACTCTCTATTGCAGCTTTTGCAAATATGCCAAGGTGTGATTTAGGTGTTAGGAAGGAAACCACCATCTCTTTGCAGGATAATAGCTGGACAATGCACAGCTACTGAGGGTGGAGTGAGAATAATAGTTACAGGGAATCGGGAAAGCAGGGCAGGATTCTCATTTCTAAACTGACTCTCTTTGCTTAGACCGCCTTTATACCTGAAAAATACAAGTACATTTATTTGAAAATTCCTGCCCTGATCTGTAAGTGGGCTTGTTAAAAGCAAAGGTTATTTTTTAACTTTAACTGTCAAATATTGCTGTATTTTAGGATAAGGTTTTGGACTGAAGTAATAATACATTTAACACTTGCATTCTATATTTTGCATACTAAAGAAAATGTAATACTCATTAAGATTTAAAAAGTCTAAACAAACAACTGCAAGTAGCATTATAGAGTTCATCATCTTCAAAAACAGAAATTACAAATTAGTAACTACTAAGAAGTGTTAAACCTCCCTGAACAACATTTTTTAGCTGATCCGGCCAAGTAGATTCCATTATGTGTTATGTAATTATAGAATTTACATTAGCTAATCCTTCACTCATTGTGTACATAAGTGGAAATTTTGAGGACACATAAAACAGACTAGAAGCTAAAGGTCTCTGAACAGAGGATCTCTTCCCATTTCCTGGTAACGAATACCGAATAAAGCTATAAAGCCATCGCTTTCCTTTACAGGCATGCTAAGTCCTGAATAAAAAATGGACAGGCACGTGCTGCCCATTGCAGCTCTGGATTGGTAACAGGCACCACTTCAGTGGCATTACCAAAGTAGGGGGTGGGATGTTTGTTTTCTAGTTTTCTTGGCCACTGCCATGATGAAGGCTCAGTGTTTCAAGAATCCATCGTAGACCACCCAACCTAAGCAGCCTCGGAGATTGCTCCATTCCACTGAGCTTGTTGGTACTGCTGGGAGGCCAAATTTTGCCCATAACATAGGATTGGTTAAAGTGTAATTCCTTGGGTAACTACTGTTGCCCCAGGGCTAGAGAAGTGCCAAGTCCCCATATACCTGACTAGTTTATGTGAATTGCTGCTTTAGGATTGAGAGGAAAAAAATAAAAAAATAAAAAAATGAAATTGCAGAGAACAATTACTTTTAACTGGCCGCTAGTAGCATAGAAAAGAACAGAAAATGGGTATAGCATTACGCTGACACTCAGACAGTAGTCTTACAAAGCTAAGCTAATGTATGAGCTATGTGTAGTTTGTCTCAGAATGGCTGTAGCAATTTTTTCTCTACTAAATGTAAAGCAGAAATTAAGGTCAGTCATTTATTGAGAAGACATACCAGATTTCTCCAACCTGTATTTCAGAAAACCAACTAACAAATCAGCCTGTGTTAAGAAGTATCAAAATATTTGTCAGAGTAACATTCTGTTGAAGAATACTATGACATCTTGCTGGCTGTTTTCCAGTTGAATTATCTGTAGTTTAAAAAGTGTATTTCAGAGCACCTTCAGAACCAACTTCTTTAAATGTGACTTTAATTTTCACCTTTGATTCCAAGGTGTTTTCATACTGTTTAAAGTCGAGTTCAGGCATTACTTTAGTATCCCAAACTGAAGAATTTTAATGGAATTTAAGACATTTACTTAAAAATAAACTAGGTCTGATGTCCATACACTTATGTGCATACCACATTTCTAGTCCCAGCAATTCAAAACAACTGAAAGATTAATCTCACTGCAGAATGCTAGGTTCAAAATGGAAAACCTAACCATAGTTGGACACAATTAATTATTCTATTTTAAAATATTTCTGGTACCTCTGGGCTACAAAATGTAGTGAGCTATTTTTTGTTTTTTATCATTCTTTTTCCATTGATTGTTTTATGTTGGCAGTACTACTACCGAAAAAGACCTAGCATCTACACTTCATTTTTGCATTTGTGTTAACTGATGTAATTGTTAGTATTTATTATTTAATGTTATACGGAAGTAGTGCCTATAGACTCTTGTCATTGAAAGCAACTTTATCTTTACCAGGCAGAGCACAAATGTATAGCAGAAAGTAGTCCCTGATCTAGAGGTCATTATCTGCTTATCCATCTTTAATTAGATGCATTCTTATTCACAGTCCTATTTTTGGATCAGTAGGGATTTCTAGTGTATCTTATTTGACACTTCATCTTCCCTCCGAACAGACATCCCCGTTATCATCTGCAAATTATTTGTCTCCGCTTCTCTCAGGTTGTTGACCTAAAGGGACCTAATCCCAGTCACTTGCTGTCGATCGCGCTTGAGATTCTCAGCGCGGAACTGCTGCAATTCGCCTTTTTTGGTCACTCTTCTTTCCCCTCGCGCGCTTTGAGCACCGAGGGGCCGGTGGATACCGCGCTCCCAAACCCGGGCCGCCTCGAGCCTGCTCGGGGCTGCCGCAGGTCCCGGCCTCCCCCACCCCGGGGAGGCCCAGGGCTCGGGGGCAGGCTGGGGAGGCGCAGCCCGGAGCCCCGGGACAAGGCAGGGCCGCGGAGGCCGGCGGCGGCCGGTCCCGCTACCGCTGCTG
>VXAA01003750.1:902464-926422 GCA_013399115.1 Anseranas semipalmata | reverse complement strand
TCCTCCCTGCGCCTCCCTGACAGCCGCCGGGCCGGCCCTGAAGCCCCCCGCGCCCTGCCCGCTCCCCCCGCCCGGCGCCCCCTGTCGTCCCCACCGGCGGCTGCAGCCGGGGCGCCGCAGCCCGGGCTGCCACCGGGTCCTGGCCGGGGTAGCAGCTTCGCCAGCCGCATGCCGGGAGCCGAGGAAGAGCCGAAGGGTGCAAGGTGAGGTGCCGTCCCCTGTGTCCGGGCTCTGCTTGGGGCCGGGCGGGGAGGCGGCTGCCTGTCAGAGCCGGAGGGGCTCGGCTCAGCCGGACACCTGGAGGCGGCCGGGCGGGCTGCGGCGCTGGCCACAAAGGTTGCATTGTGCCTCCGGGGGGACCCGCCGGCCCTCGCGGAGCGGTAGCGGGGGGTGCCCGACGGTTCGTGAAGGGGCTCCCGCCTCCTCCATCTCCTCGCCCTCCTCGGCCCGCTCTTGGCGATCCCCCGGGGAGAGGGAGGCACGGGGGTCCCTCACCGGCGGAGCTTCGCGCCGCCAAGGTCGGTCTGAGGCGGGTGGGAGCCGCGGCCCCGGGAAGCCCGGGCTCCGCTCGTGCCGCGGGAGCCCTGTGAGGGGCCCTGAGGAGGCGGGAGCGGGGCGAGGGGCGCGGGCGGCGGTTGGAGGCGGCGGGAGCTTGGCCCGCTTCCTCTCGGGGCTCAACAGCCCTTCTGTTCCTATTTGCTTGTTTTTAAAAAAGCTTTTTGTACTCATGTAGGGCCGATTGCACAAGTGTCGGCTCGGAAGGAAAACCCCCTGCAGGAAGGGCCAGAGCCCCAGGTGCCTCTCATCTCCTTTGCAAAGTGTAATTGCTGTTACAAATGAGTTGTTCCCTCAGCTGTTTGCCTCGGCGTGCGGGAGAGAAGCTCCGCGGGTCGTCGGTTTTCAGCCCTGCCCTCCGCTCAGCCCCCGCCGTGCGGCAGGAGGTGGTCGAGGTTTGCAGGCGGCTGGGAAGTGGGAAAATCCAACCCCGAGCGTAATCACTTACCCTGCTGGAGTCAGGCACGCTCTGAACAGAGGGTGGAAGAGCGACAGCATTCACCGACATGGCACGGGTAGCTGTTTGAATTCAGATAGCGAATGCTGGTGAAGGGCTGTGGTGGTGGAAACGCTCTGAGGTTGTTCGTGGCCGGCTCTTGGGTCATACTGCAGTGCCCGTGTTTTGCCAGTCCTGGTGACCAGAGCGTGTGATTGACTGAGGAACCTTTTACATTAACACAAGAAACCCAACTTTGCTAAGTGATATCTTTGTTTTTCCTCATGGCTCTTGTGCACGTATATAAACACTATTGCTATATAACAATTAATATAAACACTATTGTATATAAACACTATATCTTGTCAGTGTGTGCCTGCATATACTAATTAATTTAAATATAAATCTTATCCTTTAGTACCTCGTGTGCCACCTTTTAGTGAAGGAGTGGAGAAAATTCCTTCATCCTCAAACACTTGTTACAGAATTAATTTGCTTAAATACCCATTTCTGTAGCGTGTACAGAAGTCTGCCAAGAGCAACAAGTTACGAGATGGATGCCGTATTTGTACAGAACTTGAATTCAGCGTAGGAGAAGCTGTGGGGTTTGGAAACAACTGGAGTTAAAATATTTGTTGCAGAATAGTAGGTTTTGCAGCCTGGAGGTAAGGGAGTGTGTGAAACAGCTGCCCCCGAGTACCTGAAGTGAGGCAGTGCATGGGAGTATCTTTGGCTTGTCACATTGTGGCTTTAGCCTTTCTATCTAAAATGTTTACACATGTGACTTATGAACTGTTTTCAGTAAATATTTATTACTCATTTTTACTAAACAAAATACTCTACTGTTTTGAACAGAAATCCCTTTTAGTTTCCCGTCGTAATCATGCTTATCGGTTAGCAATGTGACAAGGCCTCGTGACCCACGGAGACACTGTAACATTCAGTATCATTCCCTGCACATTTCTCGGACCTCCGCTCTGTTTTGAATAGTGCAGTTCTTCTTCCCGGGACCGCTTTTGTGTAGACAGTTGTTCTGGAGTGAGTCCAAGCTGTGGGAGTCTTCTGTGTGCATGATCTGGAGGTGTATTATGGGGAGCTGTTTCCAGCAAGTGGCCAGTCAGACCGTGTGTCCTTAAACAAAAATCTGTTTTGTTTTCCTGTTCGTGAGTGGAAGTGAGTGATACCTGCTTCTGCTCGGGAGTTCAATTACAGGAGCTGTTTTTTTCTCATGTTCAATTTTTTGCTTTAGATGTTAAAGACAATTAACCTAATCTCTTAAATTCTGTGTATGCTAGAGTATTATTTGTATGTCTTCAGTATTTTAAGTTTTCAAACAATTCCCTCTGAAGAAACATGAGGATTTTGTGTGAAAGAATCTGCCCACTGGTACAAATACTGTAATAAAGGGGTTTAGGGTCCATTTGGAGTGCTTTATGTGTGTGTGTTGTATTGCAGACACCTTATACTCAGTTAAGGGTGGTGTGTGTGCATTTTGAGAAATAATTTGTTAGCAGTTGCCATTTTCTTCCTTTGTAATATATGGGGAAACTGGCAAATGATATGCTTAATGGAAGAGTAAAAGAATTGGGGTATTGATATCCATGCTATTGACTTCTCATATTTATTTCTGTTTAATTAGTCTCTTTCTTCATTTTATGTATTTAATTATATATTAAATCTTGGAGATATAAGTACTGCAAGGTCACCTAGGCTTTGTAGATAGGTTGTGTACTTTTAGAAGGTATTCTAGTACTTAATAACTTGCAAAAGCCTGAGCAGAGCATCACTACATTGGAATAAAAGGTAGAAACGTGAAAATACTTGAGCTTGCTGTACAAAGAAGGCTTGAAGTTTTGGTGTGTGCATCTGTACTTACTGGGAAAATGTTATCTCCGCATGTCTAATATTTTCTGGGTCCTATAAGTCCTTTTGATTCTTTACTAAATTGTGCCTCTCCACTTGTGAGGGTGTGTTGTGGATTTCAGTTGTCCAAGTCATATGATATTTGGAATAAACAAGTGGCTGGGGCCTTGCACGGGTCTCCAAGAGTGTGTAGAACTATTCTGGTGTGGTAGGTAAGTAACTGGAAAATAAAGGACTCTCTAAATACACTGCAGTAATCTATGGTAGGCAAACACTGTGCTTTTAATAGCAGCTATTCTGAAATAAATAGCTATATAGCATGTAGCTGTGGCGGCCTCACCCCCAAATTTAACATAGAGGATGTAAAAAACAAAAAATGTTTTCCTATCTAGTGTCAACCAGGGTTGAACATGAAGTGATATGCTGACAATTATGGAAATGTAAACAATGGTCAACCCCAGGTGCTCAACCCCATACAGAATCCAGCCCTGAAAACTGAAGCAGTTAGCATGCTAGTGGATCAGGCTGTTAATATAAGCACAAGTACATGCATATTTATTTAGTTATTCCTAATCGCATGCTTGATGAGTAGCCTAAGGATTACAAACCTGAGTAAGCATGCTACCAGAGGTCCGTGGGCTGCTTCAAAGTGGTTTGTGCCTCACACAGGCCGCTGCTGGGAGCGGTACTTGAAGGCATGGCCAGTAGTGACGTCCAGCAGCCCCTTCCCAAAAAAGTGTTTGAACTGGACAAGAAGCAGAAGCTTTATGTTCTTTCAAGTAAAAAAGTGTTTTTTGCTTTTCATGTTGAACTATTATACATACAAACAGGAATAGTAACTTTATGTGAATAGAAAGGTGCCCTATACTGTTACTGATTTCCTTTCTACATAGGATTAACTATCCTCACAGTGGTGCAATTCCCCTTGTAACGCTGCAGGTGTGACCAGTGTGTGGTACAACATGTATTCCAAAAGGTTTACTGGCTTTTATACCACTGAAGCTTGCATAAGCTTGGAAAGTTGGCAGGCGTTATCTGGACTTGTGTGGTTTCTGTAGAGCGTGAACAGCTGCTGTGCTGGTATCATCTCTCAAACATTTTAGTTGTTAAACTAATGAAAGCTGTACTTCTATTTATTTTAAACACTTCAGCATTTTTCCAAAATAAATTTTTAGGATTATAACTAGGAGAAGAGTATGCCCATTACACTATCTGCACTGTATCAGGAATCCTGTTTATTTTACAGTGTGTCCAGGTAGTGTTCTCCCAGAAGGTTCTGTCTTACCGGTCACCTTTGTTTTGAAGAAGATAGCAAAACCCCAGTGTTTGGACAGTGCATGTTTTGGGGGTGGCTGACAGCTTCTGCCAGTACATGTCCTTAACTGATGGATCCAGATACTCCGCAGCTGGGAGAGGTAAGAGGCATGTACGAATGGCAGTCCAGCACTTAAAGCTGCCACGTTTGTACAACACAGCCTCTGACAGGTGTATCCTACACCTGGCATTGCCCTGTAGATAGCAAGGTTCCTGTCTGAGAGCCTTGAAATATTTTGCGTACAGAAATCGTTGCTGTTTGTTGATGCTCCACAGATAGATAATTAATATCCTAGAACAAATTCTTTCAAGCAAGTTGATTGCTGTGTAGAGTGAGAATCTTGCAAGCTCTCCCATGGAGGTTTGGGTTCTAAGTGTGCTTAGCAATTGCAGATGAAAAGCTTCCAAAGACTGAGAAGGTAATTTTAGAACAATACAGCTTCTGTCTGCCATTCCAGTCTGTTAAGTAATCAAGAAAAGTAAATGCAGAAACAACTTGAGAAACTTCAGTGATGTGAAACTGTGCAACAATTTTGAATTAAATAATCATGATTATTAAGATAATAAGCTGAAAGGATGATAATTTTAATGGTAAGAAGAAAATCTGATGCTCCTTCCGGCATATCAAATTTTGAACCTGCTACAGTTCCCTGGCAATGATAGTTTTGATAAAGGGGAAAATGGGTTGTGCTTGTATCCACTGTGGTAGTATTTTTCTTAGTTTTCATTTACTTTCAATTTTTTCTTTTTTTAAATTCAGAATTGAGGGAGGCTGAAATATGTCGAAAGGAAAAGAATGTGAAAAAAATGTGACAGCAGTTTCACCACTTTTATACTAGGCCACTGCATACTGAATATTTTTTTCCTTTTTTTGGAGCCTGTCAATACCATGACAAATACTTTATTTAAATGCAAATTTCAGAAAACTCCTCTTTTTTTTGTTTAATAAATTGTCTCTGAAGTTTGTTTAGCTTTGTATAGCCCTTCTAACACACACACACAGTTATTTCTGGAAATAGTTTTCCCATAGATAAAATCTAAATCAAATCATCATAGAAAAAGTCTGTCATTGTTGTGACTTTTGAGTAACAAAGTGCTTGCTTTCAAATTCAGAAGTTTGAGGTGGATAGAGTTAAATTAATCTTAGAAATTGCTAGCTGTATGAGTCACTAAATTGGGAACATAAATACTCCTAATCTTTGGAAAGAACTTTTTAACATTGTTTTGCTGCATAGTGTCAACTGCAAAACACAAAGCAGTATGTTTAGCGTAAAAGTAGTTGGCTTTGCAGAGTGAACAAAATCAGTGCAACTTTTTGCCCCTTTTTTCTTTGCAAACTGACTAAAGGCTAGCAGTAAATCTGAAAGAGAAGCTGGATTATGATTGTTGTGTTTTGTTTGCTTGCTTTGTTGAAAAGAAATAAAAACCTGGAGAGGGGAAAAGTGTGAAGAAATGGTTAGCACTGGGGAATTTTTCTTGCACGCTGATGGGATGGATAGGTTGTGTTGTTTACCGTCTGGTGCTGAAACCAGGTACTTGAAATATTAGGAACATCTGGATCTTTTGGTCCAGAGAGAAACAGATTTATCTCAGAATAGCATGTAATTATCATATCAGTGACATGAAATTCCTTGGTATCTGTTTGTTGACTAGAATGTAGTACTTAGTGTTCTGTGTATTCTTCTAAACTGTATTTTTAATTTTGTGTGCACCATCTGCATTTTAAATGTTCTGTTCAAGTATTTGCTGGCGTTTCATAATGTTAACTTTTTGCTAATCAGATAAGAGAGGTTTAGTTGTGTGTTACTAAGACACTAAGCACTGAAACGCTAAATAATTTCTTTATTGATACGGCAATCAACTACCATCCCTTGTGTTTATATTTTGGGAGTAAAACATTGTGTGCACATACCCGATCCTGGTTTCCCTGATGTTGGTGTGTCAATATATTAATGTGTTTTAACAGTTCTGAAAGCCACCTGAGTAGTAACCGCATTCTCTCTTCAGTGCTGGTAAATTTCTCCACGTGCTTTCTTTGAAGGTGATCTGAGATGATTTGTAACATAATTGGTTGTCTTCCTTTTCTTATGGCATTTTTGGGGGAAAAGAGCTAAACCTTGGTAGAATGAAGGACTAGAGAACAGTGTCTCATAGTAGGTTGCATTCCTCCAGCACAGAGCCCTATTCCATGTCAGTGCTCTGGCTTCAGCCTGGTATGAATTTGAATTTGTGTTACTGTTGTTTTTTACCTTTCAATCTACTTTGTGCTGAGAATAAATATAACATTCATGCTATTTTAAAAGTAAATATTAACTTTTACAGAAGACTGGATAGACCATCTCCCTGCCTCTAGCAAGTGTGTATGTGTGGGGGAAGGAGCCAAGCTTGAAACTTGCTGTGAGTCAAAGAATAATTATTTTAAAACTTCTTTTCTATAATATTGGGGAGTTCTGATGGAATCACCAAATATGGAGCAGAGTTGCGTGCAGTGCATGTAGTTCTCTGAACTGCTTCCACCACATATTTTAATCTTCCAAGTATATATACGCTTGTGTATATACGCACTTCTATAAAGTAGTTTTATAAAACTTATTTTTATCTTCTGAAGAGAATGGTATTTAGTGAGATGCCTCGAGGAGAGGAATAAAAACCTTTTCAAAAATATGTTTAAAAAGGACCTCCAAAACCTCATTCTTCAGTGCATCACGTGCATTTTTAAAAGGCTTAAAGGTGATAAGTAATGACATACAATGTGTTCATTGAGGTCAAAATTTCCTTGATACAACTGTAGTGCATGTTAAAGAAACTTTATGGCATGCTAGGCTCGTTCTGAAGTGGTTATGCAATGTGAAGTTTCTCGGCACTGCCTGCTTCCTGGAGTTGTAGTCAGGAGAAATATTCTTCAAGTGCTTCTCGAGTTCTCACCCCGATTTTATTGAAGTATGCTTTGGTGGTAGAAAGATGTTTGGCAATTGCAGTATCTGAGAACATCAGACCAACAGTTTGGATAAAAGATTGTTTTGGTACTTGTTGTTACGCAGTTAAACAATGAAGTTCATTTTAGAGTTTAATTCTGCCTGTCAACAAGCTGTTTGCCTAAGGCAACCTCCTGGATAGCAGCGAAGTGCTATCAAGATGTGATACTATGTGCCTGGAAATGTGACTTTGCAGACAGCAATGCAAGAGTAAATGTGCTTGTTGCTAGGAATTAGACTTCTCCACAGCTTGAAAGGAATTGGAAAATCAGCTCTTTAAAATTAAAGATGCTATGATACATGCTTGCTAATTAGTAATCTCGTGTTCAGGTTTTGTGAGTATAAAGACTCCTGCTTGAGAGAGTGACTGTGTGTGACACTCCCGACTTTTCTTTGTAGTACACACACGTTTCTATAGTGATGCTGCTGCCACCTTTTTCATCAAAAGGAATAATTACTATTTCTGCATTGAGAAGTCTTAGGGTTCAGTAAAACTTTCTCCAGAGTTTTTATCAACCAAGTGTTACAAGATACAATGTCAACAATGCAAAGCCTTTTGGTGGAGGTAAGGAGCTGTGGGAACACGTTTTATCAGAATATATTGGTTGGTTTTACTTTAACTGTAGTGAATAGCAGTTGAATGATACTTTAATTTTTAACCACCACTACTGTGAGTATCTTACTTGTCTAGAGATACAAATAGGGAGTGAAGGGAAAGACAAAAAAGACTTTTAGCCTCTGGATCAAAGATATGCTTTGTAACAAAAGAGAAAAAAAAAGGGAGCTCTGTGTAGGGGAACATGATTGGAAAGACTGGCTGATGTTTTCCCCATTTTGCTAGACAGAAATTACAGGTTGGTTTGAGCCCATGAGGTGTTGTGGCTTCAACCCTTTTTTTGAACCTTCTCATCTTTTCTGTTCAAATGATCCCAAAATGCTGTTCTGTGCAAGTGTTTGGAGGCTCAAGTGTTGCGCCATGCTAGAAACTTTTTTTTGGCCATTTAAGGAAAATGCAGAACTTCCAGAATCAAATCTAAATCTAAATATAAAAATTTATTTAAATATAATACTTTTCAGTTCTTGAGCCAATGGCTTACCACTGCTAGGCTTTTCTCTGCAATTATGGGTCATAAGAATCTACTCTAAGGCAGATGGACTGCAAATGCATCAGACATTCAAAGTTAGTGTTTTTAACGAAAGACAAATGCTTTTCTTTGTGGAGGTAACTCCTAAGAGAACTTGGGGGTGCATGCTTCCTTCTGGGTAGCCTAGTATAGTCACAGAAGAATAGCTGTGCTAGATTTCTGGTGTCTTTTCAAAAGCAGCATGGATGTTCCTTCAAGGCTCTTGCCTCAATAAGGTAGTGACAGTAGTGTTAAACATAGCTGCTATAAACAAAATCTTTGACATTGTTTTCCTATGTTTTTGTTCTGGAATTGCCTTTTGCCCACTTCCTCTTAGGAAAGCAGAGCAGGATCTCTAGCACAACACCTAATTAAAGTGTGTGTGCCTTATCTGAGACAGTCGAGGTTCAGTATGCAAACAGAGGATGAAGAACAGAGTATGTCTTAAGCAGAGTCTCTTACGCTGATATTTACTGACTTGCCTTGGCATCTGGCTTCAAGTTATTAAGAGGAAAGATGATAGATTTATTTTCCTCCTTCGAGTTTCATCATGTATAGTGCCTATGCCATAAAGTTCAAGTCCAAACAAGAGTTGGATGGTGATATAGAATGAAGCACCTGTGAATAGCGTATGTATATTTTTTCTGAACATTGTTCCTGTGTTTCTTGAATTGTGTTTAATTTTTTAAGATGTTATTACTGGAGGCTCATTTTTGGATATAGTTTTAATACTCTGGCTGAATAATAAACCAGTATATTCCAAACAAAATTGTATTTTGCCAGTTTTGTCTTTAATTTTGTGTGGTTCCCTTTTGATATTCTTAGTGCTTGGAAGAAATGTATCCCCCTCTCCATCCTAAAATAGAAAAGATAGTTTTTATTTGAAAAATAGTTATTTATTCTGAAGAAAGAGCCAAAGAGCAGTTTGTGGCACAACAACGAGTCAGGATAGAACCTGCTGGCTGAGAATCTTTCATTGAAATGACTTCCAAGTAAGAGAAATAGTGGTGATATTTGATATCCGTGGCCTTGGAAATTGTAGATAGATTCCAATTTTCCATTTGTCATTTAGAACCTAAGAAACTTCTGGTATTTTGACAAGGCCATAAAACTTGTTAGTGATGTGGGGATCAGCTGTTTAATTACCTGTTGCTCCTGGTAAAGAGTGAACTAGGACCTGTGTAGACCTGTTTGCAGGAGCAGGGTGACTAGAGAATCCCTGATGATTTTCCAGAAGCTTGTCTGACTCACTGCTGTCCGGCCTCTGAAGCGTGAGTGATGGATGTCATGTGCTGGATGGCTTGTCTGCCGTGGTATCGGCTGGCTGTTATGCCTCTCTCCTCCACCTGGTTAAGTGAGGAGTGCATTTGATTAGCACTTTATTGGGTGACTTGGCAGAGCTCTCCTATTACTGGAAACTGAGCAGCGCAGGCTGCAAGAGCATGAGCTGTGTCTCGAAAGACTATGACTCTTGGTATCCAGTTTGTCAAAAAGCCTGCTGGTTTATCCAGCATACAGATATCTCTCTGGAGGTGGTGGATGAGATCTTGCTATTCAAATGAATAGATGTTGGCCTCTTGCTGCCCTCCTCTTATGTTACAGAAAACACCAGAAGCAGATTTTTGTGAGATCCTGAGGCTGTGGACGTGAAGGAGTACAAAGTGAACAGAACTTGGGTTTATGCCATATATCATTTATTTTCTCTTAGGTATGTGTCAGCCTTTATTATCAATTGTTCAGAGGAAAACTTCGTAACGTGGTAACTCTTATCATTTTTTCTGTCCTCTGCCGTTACTCTGGTTTCAGCATGGAAATCTCAATGCAGAGTTATGTATGGAGTGTTGTCTCAGATATTTCCAAGGGTGGGGAGTGGAGTGATGAAAATACTTTTCTAGTCCTAGATTAAATGCTTGTTCTATTAGTACACTACTAGTTCATAAGTGAACAGTAGATGTATTTTTGTGTTTTTTCTTCTTTTTTCATTCTTTTTGCTTCTGGAATGGCAACCTTGTGGTTTTGCAACTTCGTTCTTTCAGGTTCCAACTTTGTGAATTAATGGGCTACTTTTAATCTTCCTTTGCACCTTCAGTCTTATTAGTTTGAGTGACCATAAGAGGAGGTAAAACTCTTGCTAGTGCAACTGGTGTGATCACTGAAGAATCTGGGCTTTCCCAATGTAGAGCAGAAAGTGGTTGTAATGTTCCCTGTCAGGAAATCACTTCCTGAAAGAGGGGGACTTTGCAGAAGGTGTTTAAGTCTGGACTCCTTCATTGTTCCTTCAAAATAGCTGTAAGAACAACTCCTCTCCTCCTGCACTATTGCAGACTAAAGAAGCAAGTAATAATTTAATATTCAACACCTGCTGGTGAGCCACTTCTAGAAGTATTAGATTTTTCCTTTTTTTTTCCTTTTTTTTTTTTTTTGAGTTTATCTCAGTGATCCAGCTGCAGGATAAGGAGTGAATTTGAGGCCAGGCACTGATCCAAAAAGAGGTCAGTGGCTACCAGGCTCTGTTCTTGCCCGCGCAGAGGTGAGGCTTTTATTGTTTTCCCTTTCAGAATAGTTTTCTGATCTTTGAAACAAGATCTCGGGAAACAAATTTGCTCAGAAACAGCCTGTGCAGAGTTTTTATCCCTTACTGTTATGAGGGATGTGAAAAATGCAAACTGGAGCTGTTGTCCTAAAACACGCTGTTGTTTTCCCTGGCGTGGCAGTGCTGCCTGCTCTGCTCACAGCAAAGGGGAGGTCATTAATCCAGTCAGGGCCGAATTTAGGTTGCTGCTTTTTGGGACTTCTTTCTGACAAACGTGTTTCGTGGGGCTGCTTGTACACCCCTGCTTGGGCAGAATTTTGAAACGCAGGTTGGCGTTCTCTTCAAAGTATTTGTTTTGTGAAGTTGGGCCTAACCTGCCCATCGGTGGCGGGCCGCATGCGTGGTAGTCAGCTTCTCTTGCTGTCTGTGACTGACTTTGACCCTGGCTCCACACAGCTGAAACAGCTTCTCAATGTGCCTTTATACCTTCTTGAAAAGAGCGAGAGATTATTATCTCAGCAAGCACAGCCTATTTTCTGGTTGTGTTCTGGTAGATTAGTATATAGTTGAACTTGTTCTCTGTTAGTCAATTAAGTTTTTGTTTTGATCATAAGAGAAACCAGGTGTGAAGTCAAATCAGGAGTCTCAAGTTAAAGAAGATTGCTTTTGATCTGTTTTTTGTTTGTTTTAAAAGTAAATATATATATATACATATATGTAAATATATATAATAGGTATTATATATTATATAAAAATATATATGTATGTAGGTGTAAAGTTCCATGTTAGTAGTGTTTCAATGTGAAATTAACTTGCCTTACCTAGAGATCTGGTTTGTTCTTATCATGTGAGTCATTTGCTTGAAGCATGTTTGGCCATACAGACCTTTTAGAAGCATTATAGCTTGGGAATTGCTATTGCCAGCATTTGAATGTCTGTGCTGTTTTTGAGAATGACTTCAGCTATGAGTGAATTGTAATTTTATGCGGATCAGCTGAAATATGATCTTAAGTTACTAAAATATGGATTTTAAGTTATTAAAATGAGCTAAAAAGATCTTTAATATCAGAAATACAGATTTTCTCCCAGCGTTGTGTGGATCCTTCAGTGGCAACGCTAGCTCTGTCTGCTGCTCTGAATTAACATAACTGACACTATGCATAGCCCTGGATAGGGGCTTGCTGACATCAACTCTTCTGGCACGTATTCAGAAAAGTAAACAAAAGACAATCAGTGTTGAGTTTGGCGTAACTAGCAAGTCCACAGAGCTGCCAAATCCTTCTCAGTGTATTTATCCAATTAATCCCATTGATTTAGGAGATTTACTTAAGTGAGTAAAACGTGCTGTATTTGGTCTTAAAAGTGCTCGCCCTAAAGTGTGGGTTTTCTAGTGAATTAGTAAACACACATTTTTTACATTATGGCTTTCATGTTTTTTTTGTTGTTGTTCCTTTGTAGAAAAAAAATGAATTCTGAAAGCTCAGCACTTACCATGAGTAGTCCTGCCATAATAAACCAATGTGCCAGAGGAGGAATGGAAGAAGAAAAAGTTTGGTAAGGAAGCTTTACTTCTAATTTTCTGAGAGGTTAGTAGACAGCAATATTGAGAGACGTAGTTTTAAAAAAATAAGTAAAAGAATTGTTTGTGTTAGAAATGTTTACATTAATTTTGCATTATTTAAATAGAAGGAAAAAGGAAAAGGAAGTTTTTATTGTGTTTTTGAGTTTTTAGCAGATGACCATGGGGCTATATGTCATGGGGGATGGGAAATGGAAAAACTGTTCGCTTCAACAGTGCACCAGTTGTACTCGTGGAATCTTTCACATATGGCAAATGTCTTAATCTCCCAGTGCTGTTGCTATGCTTGTGCTATGCTATTACTAGTAGCCGTCAATGTGCTGTACAGTTGAGAAATCAGGCTTGTGGTTTCCCGAGATTTGTGCCCTAGGAGACATTAAATTAAAGTCAATAGTTTCTACTTTTTATAAGAAAGACTTTATACTACAGGGAAAAAAAAAGGCAGATCGGTGGTGGAAGTGGCAAATTCTTATACTTCAGGACAATTTCTTTGTGAAAACTGCCACTGACCATGCAATTTTTAGCACCTTGTTTGGTGTTTTCATGAAGGGAACTGGGTGTTTGGAAGGCATGAAGGCTATTTCAGCTGTGTTAATGGGAACCCTTTGTTGAGAGCCTGCTGATTTTACTTGCTGCTGTTCACTAGGGTTTAGCTAGGATTTTGTTGCATTGCTTATTTACTGTGTAGAAAACAAATAAACTCATGCCACAAAAAAAAACGTGACACCCATATGAACAAAAATCTAAATGACACTGTTTTTCTAGTCTGAGAAATACTCATTAAAAGCTCTTTGTGCTGATGAAGCAAAGAAATACTAGCAAATGAATGTTACATTTCCTGCTGGGTGCTTGTCAGGAAATCATGTAGAATCTTTTCTTCTTTGTGTGTGTTTTATTTATTTGTTTATTTATTTATTTTTAAACTGTGGTATTCAAATAAGTGTCATAGTACCTGGAAAGTAATTTTATTTTTTAAAACTTCTCCCACTGTTCTTCTACCATTCCTGGAACATCTTCAAAGCTAGAAACAAAGTCTTCAGATGAAGGAGAGGGATGTGGAAGACTTGGGGGCTGCTTCACCTGGCCCACAATGCGGGGTGGAGACTTGGCGCTTTTGTCTCATGTTGTTTTCTATCCTACTTGTGGTATTGAACAATACCATTTTATTTTCATCATGGCATTTCTTTGTAATGCTTCATGACAATTCTTAGTAATGCTGACTAAATTAGCTGGAGAGTACAATTTATGTTATCAAGTATTAGAGTATCTTAAATGAATGAGTGGTATGATTTGTTGCACATTTAATTGACCTTAAAGAAAGTGGTGGAAAATAGTAGAATTTACTTCTCTGCTAGGTCTTGTGAGTGATATAAAGAGCCAGGTTATCACTTAGTGTAAATTGTGGGGCCTGTGCTGAATTACAAGGAGCTAAAAATATTTAAGCCAACTTTAGGTGTGGTTTGTAACCTTTGAAAAGACTTTTCAACCTATATATCAGCCAGTAATATCATTTTTACTTTTGCTAGCTTCTTATTGTGTAAAGAAAAATCCTATTTGCTAAAAGGGCACCATGTTTGCAATCTGTGGGTTTTGTTTGGTTAGGCTTTTGATTTGGGAAGCTGAATAGTCTGATGTGCATGTCTGGTGTGACTGAATGCAGGATGTTGCTGACTTCTTTACTATCTGTGGCTCAACAATTAGAGGGTGGGTGCAGTAAATGGTGAAAATTTCATGTATATGTGGAATATATATGAAATTTTCTCAAATTTTACATATGTTTATTTTTTTTTTTGCTTGGTATTGATGGTATTTGTGACTACTAGAGCTGAATAAACACTATTTTCCGCAGTCTAATGAAGTGTAATGTTACATCATTGCTGCATTGTGAATTTATTATTTTTTTCATTGTCTGATTCTTCAAACAGTCTAAATTATTCAATCAAGTGAAAAGTTTTCAGAGTAAAAGCCCTGAGAATGACCTCTTCAAGCATTTAAACCTGACTTATGATGCATGTAGTAGGCTTTGCCTTTGCATAAGGCCTTATGTTCAGGACCCCTAGAAACAAAGGAAAGAGTGAATAATTGGCTGATAGTGATTTTTTACTTCTGGCCAGAAGACAAAGTTCTTAATTTTTTTTCTCAAACAAATTATTACTAAAATGTGAGAAACTTAATGATATTTTATTCCTAAATGTGAACAATGGGCAGATACACTTAACCTCAAGGACACAAATTATATGCAACAAATTTGTGGTGGAAGTATCCAAAAAACTTGGTGTATTGTGAAGTTTTCTTAAGTGCTGTAACTAAATATACCTGTGTTGTGTGGATTTTATTGTATAGTTTGCTCACCAAAAGCATGGTGCGTTTGTTCAGGTGATATGTATAAATTGTTCTGTCTTGTTCCATTCCCTAAGGTTGGGATCTCATATATTTATGCTTTGTTTATAAATCATAAGGGATATTTTAATGGCTGCCAGTGAGCATTTTAAGTTACCTACTGCATGGTATCCTGTTTGAAATGAAGCTACCATAAATACTTTCAGCATGACATTTTTATACTGGGAATAGATTAGAGGATAAATTATAAAATGGAAATAACAGTTTATAAAATGTCTTTCTCCCCTTTTATAGAGGATAGTGTAACAATAGAAGATGAAGTATAACCGGTCACACAGTACTAGCTAGCTAGAATTTTGAAGTTCCTGAGAAGGAGTACAAGAAGGAACAACTCTTAACTTCAGTCTCCCAGAACTGATAATGGGAATTCTTCAGTTTAACTACTTTACTGACTAGAAACAGGACATCTGAAATCTTATCTGCTTTCCTTCCCTAGAGCTGATATCAGATTATATTCTTTTCTGGTAAGTGATGAAAAAGTTTCTGGAAAAAAAACAAAGCTACAAGAAACTTAGTTACTATGGGACATTTGAATTCGAGAAGTATCTGCTTCTAAATTTGCATGCTCTAACTATAAATATTTATTTGTATATAAATAAGAATAAAAAAGGAAGCATCACAGACTGAACTGAAGAAGCATAAGGTGAATATTTACATCTTAATTTCCTATTCAAGTAATTGCTAGTAAAAAGATGAGGGAAAAATGGCCTTTTGATAATAAGCCAGAAGTAGCAAGTTCTGTGAGCAAAATCTGTACAGGTACTAAATGTTCCTTTAATGTACTTGAATACATTTGAATGTTTTGCACTCTGTATCAATCCACGCTTGCCCAAAGATGCCTGCCAATGACAGTGGCATTCCAAATTTGAAAATACTCTTTGCTTCAGCATCTGTGTCAAATTATGTAACTTCTGTTACACAACTGAATGGTTATCTCAGTAAAATACTGTGCAGGCATCCTTGAATTGGTTTTCAGTGGATTTGTATGGATTTAACTGATGTCTGATGAGATAAATAGCTCATCTTTGGGGGGACTGGGGACAGAGAGGGGATGAAGGTGAAAAAGACCACAGCTGCTGTAAGCGTTCTGGTTTTCTTCCTCATGCAGAAGAGTAGCTTTAACACTCAGAGGTGCTGGCCTTGCCCAGCCTGCCACTATTAGTGGTGTGAAGAGAACGAGAACACCTTCTGGTTTCTGGTCTCTTCTATGTTCTTGCTTCTACTGATGTCTCGGCTCAAAATTCTTTTCAGTCCTCCTCCTTTCTCTGTAGTGCCCAATAAATGATCACTTGTTGATAGGAATGTAAGTTGAGTCTAGCCTCTTTCCCTCAACTAGCAATCCCACTGGGCTGATTATCATCTTTTTTCCAGCCCTCGGGTGGCTGGGTCCTGCCTTCTGGTCTTTCCTGCTCACAATGGGAGTTCTTGCCCATATTCCAGAGCATACACTTTTCCTTAGCATGGCTGCTGACTTGTAACTTTTTGTCGCTTCAGCACTTCATTGTAATCCTTGATGCTTTCTCCTGTGGCAATTGTAGGATTACAAAAAGTAGAATTTTCAACTGCCATTTTTTTCATGTTTAGAGAAACATGTGAGAAAAGAAACCCCACTTACAACTTCCTTAGCAGGTTCTTGCTTTTTAATGTTGTATAATAGATATGTTGCAGAATCTCTTGGATTTACTGCTGCCTAGAAGCAGTTTGTTGGCACAAAGCCGAACCACAAAACTGACTTCTGAAAATGCCACCTATACCTGACACCTGAACAGTGTTTTAGTTAAGGCTGATACAGGGCGGAGGGGGTAATACATAGAACAGCCTGGACTTTATTTTTTTCCCGTGGTTGATATACATTTGTGAACTCCTCAACAGTTCGGTTGCCTGCTTTTGTTTGAAATAAGGTGTAAGTCATTTTTCTGTTTCTTCATAATTTTGGATTAGGCTGTCGTTTAGTAGAAACAGTGCATTTTGATTGCAAAAGGACTACAAGGTTACACTTTTATTAGTATAAGCGTGATATTTTTCTGCAGTTATCACTGTGAAGTCCAGAAGAGTTGGCAGAACAAGTGATGGAAATGTTCTTTATCTGCTTCGTTTCAAAGTCATCTACGTTAACTAGAACAGCTTTTAACAGCAGTTTGAACTATCAAGGCTGATGTCGTATTGTGGCAGATGAAAACTGCATGAGAGTAAGTGGTAGTAACACCTTAAACTGTCGTGATTATTTTTGCGAGGATCTCTCTTCCCCCTTATCGCCATTTACAAAATCTGCCATTGCATTTTATGGAATGGCAGTTTTGCATCTGCTTAGTTTGGTACCTCTGCAAGATGAAGTTCATTGAAGTCTCAAACTTGCAATGTTTCATTTGCTTCTATGGCTTTCTCTCCCCCCCCAGCACACACAACCAAATTATAGCAGCAAAACATGCTGTTAATAGGAATAATGTGACTGTGGTAAATGTCTGATAACTAGAGGGCACCACAGCTGATTTCATGCATAACCCAAATTCAGCTGTTCTTGATAAGCAGAAATACTGAGAAATTCAGCTGATACAGTTGTTATTATGACCACTCATTATCTGAGCTACTATGGAACAATACTGGAGCAAATAAAGGCCTGAGAGCCTTGAAATTTTAGATGCTACCGATTTGGCAGATTCTCAGTTTCTTAATGTTGAAAATTGCAAGAAAGGAATTAAAGATAAGGGAGCAAGTGGGAACTGTGTCAATTAATCTATTCTTAGTATGAAACTAGTTGGCTGGCATGTTGTTTTCAAAACAAATGTTCAGGGGAATTGGAAAACTTCCAGTTTTTGTTGTTGTGTATGGATTTATAATGTGCTTCCTCTAGGCTGGAAGAAATCTTGCCAGTTAATTCTTTGTCTTTTTACATAGGATTAAGTCAGGAAGTATTTCAGCTGTTTAAAACTAATAATTGAAATTTGGGTTTCTGGATCTCTCCCATCATTGGGTTTGGGATGCCTTGTTTTTCCTTTTCTAAATACTCTGCCATCTCACTTACTGAGTACGTGGAACTCTCCTATTTCTGTGACAGTCACCATCATTTTTAGAGCAAGTCTCTCTGAAAACTGCTTCTGCCATGTGGCTTTGAAGAAATGAATCTATAAATTTGAAAACTAAGTAAACTAGCATTGTTATATATGGACTCCGGTGCATTCTGATTGTCTTTGTGTTTGTGACTTGACTTGAACTTAGTTTTAGGACAGAGAATTCCTTAAATCTTTCTTCTTTTAGTTTTGGTTTTATTTTGTAACAGCTACTTTCTTTTTGTTTCAGTTTTCCTTTTGAATCTGAGATAGAAGTATTTTTGTAATCTGTAAAGGCATGTTAGGTACTGGTGCTAGTCTTGGCTGAGAGAGTAGTGGTGTGCAAATAAATGTTAAATATTTTATATGAAAACTTGAATTTGAATCAATTTTCTGAGTTTACTGGAGAGAAATTCTTGACAATTTGTAACTATTATTTTTGCTGACTTTCGGGGAAAGGGGAGCTATTAAAACTCTAGTCTGTATACTGAGAAGGAAGATAAACCTCGTACTTAACTTAGGTATTACAAAAATTGATTGCAAAACCAGCTGCATAATTGCATCCATCAAAAGAGAAAAGCCTCCTGTCTTAACTAGTGTGCATTTACCAGAGAGGTTGCTAGGACCTTACTCCTCACTTTAACGCTGGCTGATGTGATGCCTATCACTGCTTCATGTCGTGCAGCTGTGGCTGTGCAGCCCTCCTGAAGAGATGGGGCCAGCCGTCTGCCCTACATATGGCTGTGTCCTCGTGCTGAAGACACAATCTCTGCACAAAGACAACTCCACGTTTTCTCACAAGGTTGAAAGAGCCTTCTTTTCTTGGTCATTATCGACATAACAGTCCTTCCAGCTCAGCATTCCCTGACTGAGGCTTAGGTACTGTTACAACACATTGCACTGCTATTTAAAGAGAGAGTCTAGAAAAGGGGCACAGAGAGGGAAAATGATCATTTTTCATGGGGCTGTCCTTGGGATTCTAAAAGCTTGCCTTGGGATTCAGTGTGGCTGAATTTTCAAGGCAAGAAAGAAAGAAGTACAGCGTGGAAACCCAGAGATTCAGGGAGGTGTGGACTGCCCACTTCATCTTACTCATCTGGCTTCTGCAATTCTTAAAACTACACCAGCTCTAAGTAGAGGAGTGCTGAATGCAGGTCTATGGCTTGTTCCCAAGCAAATCTCCTCTATATAGTCAAATATTTACTCCTTTAGTCAAGTATGTGCTATTGCCTTTGGTAACAAAGCCATAAATATTTGCCAGAAACGAGTATTAGGGAGGAAAAAGTTGTGTACTGTTCTGTGTTCCAGAAAGAGATGTACTTTGGGTGTTTACCACTTCCTTTCTCAATGGTCCAAGTTCTTACTCACTTCTCCTGTGTTTTCTATGTAAAAAGTAGAAAAACAAAACAAAACAATACCAGTGATGGCCTTCTGTCTCTGATTTTGGGTAAGTCATCCGAGACTACAGTGTTAAAATTGTCCAAGAATGTACTTTTTTCTTTTTCTCTTGAGTAGTGGTATTTTAAACTAGCGTGGTTATCCAGAACGTGGGATCTGTATATGAAAATATGGCCCTTTCTGTGTTTGACTATTTGAATGAATTTGTGAAACAGTCACTTAGGCCTGCCAGAAGATTTGAGAAAAACATCCATCAATCCCAAAACAAATTAGTCATTTAAAATTTATTTCTTCACCTTGACGGTGCAAACCTTTTAAAAATGACTTTAATGGGTCCCAGTTTCTTATGCTTTTTGTAATTTTGATTTTTTTGTTGAGTAATTAGTAATGATTTTCTGACTTAGTGGTAGCCAACCAGAAAAGCTTGTAAGTTAAACGCAAATTTTTGTCAGCAAAGAAAAATAATAAATTTCTTACTGTCATAAATGACTGATGAAGACGGTAAAATTCTTGTTTTTTGGCTCTTTACAGAGTTTGCAGTTCAAAGTCTTTGCTGAAGCCTCACGCATTGTTTAGTGCTTGGCTGTCTCTTTCCCTAGGCAAGGGATGTGATATGCTGTGGAAAATAATTAGAAGCAAAGTTGTTATTTTTATTTATTTTTTAATTCAGGACCTTAGAAAAGCAAATAGAAAATTGTAAAGTAGACACAGGAAATAATTCAATGAAACATCAGAAATATTTGTTTATTTATTAAATGAGGAAAACATTAGGGAATGAGGCTTCACAATATCTGGCTTTTGTGGTGAAGCCGATTTAAGACACTTCAGCCTCTCATTTGCTTGTTTCTTTTCCTGCCATTGCTTGCCATCACCTCAGTTGTGCCAATAGTGTACTGAGCCACTCTGTGAATTAATGAAAACAATTTTGGTTAAAGTAGATCTCCTTTTGGGGAAGTCAATTTTTATTTCAGTAATTTTGTGTAGCACAGCCCTACAATTAGCTGTTTGGCACAACTCAGAGGGTGAAAAACTGCAGTAAGTATGGGGTGGGGCACATAGTGATCAAGGAATTGGGGAGTCAAGAATCGAGAGTCAAGATCAAGAATCGGGTTTGGTCACTTTGCTAGGACTTCTCTGCCAAAGCTGATGGTTTTTATCCTAAGATGGTAAAAGAGAGCTACAAAATATGTATGGAGAGAGTGATCTCAATTAAATTGACTAAATTTCATACTTATCTTCTGTAGATAATCATTATTAAAAAAAGGTTAGCTCTGTGAATGAAAATATCCTTCTGATCTTTATTTTTGGTGCTGTTTCATAACTGGATGCGGTATCTGAGATGCTTGTTTTCTAGGGTTTGTAAGAGCTTCATAGGTGAACATTACTATTTTAAAAGAGTGGAAGAAGATTTCAGGCTTCGAAAGTATACATGCAGTACGTAGCTGTGTGATCAAAGAAAGGAGGTAAGCTCACGCAGTGATTCAGATTGGGCTTGTTATCAGAGTTTGATTTCAGTGGAGCAATATGAATCTATAAGAATTTATAAAGCCAGCCGAAGAATGATCTAGGCCTACTTTAAAGACATTTTTCTTCTTAGAAATGAATCGCTGTTGTCAATTTTTAAGTATTGTATAAAATGTGTCACAGAAAAGCTACCACTGTGTTTAGTAGTATGAACATCATGCGGTTCTGTTGACTTTATTGGTACCAATTTACTGTAAAATTAACTTGTAAGCAAATTTTTAAGACAAAAATGAAACTTAAAAGCCTTTTCACTGGGAAGAAGACCAGAGTGCTGAGGCCAAGAATTTCATTACCCTACTTCGAGAAGTGTGTTTTCTTTAGGATGGCAGCCTTGTTTTATGTCAGAGATGATGAAAAACGTAATATGAAAGCAAGGGGAAAATAAAGGAAATACTGGGTGGTAAAAGACAAGAAATACAGGTTAGTATTTAAAACAGAAAAGTGTGCAGGGTGGGAGGAGGGGAAAGGAAGGTAGATTTTTATGCAGCATTTCTATTGCAATGCAGTCCACTCTACCATAGTGGTTTGGCTTTCTGTGGTTGAGCTCTGATCTCAGCTGTGAAGCACTTTCTTTCTCACTTTTGTAACTCTAGGTTCTTAACAGCTGTTGCTGAGCTAAACCTATTTTTATACATTGATTTATTTAGGACCCACCAGGTTTACAATTACACAGCTAGCTTTTAATGTGATTTTATTTAATAAGGAAAAATGGTTCTACGGTGAAGTTCTGCCTAGTGGCTAGACATCCGATCACTCCATGAACATGTGTGTTATGTTAATGTCTGTTGATTATTGTTTTATATGAGCTTTAAAATTAGGAAGCTCTTTGACATAGCAAAAGTAGTTATTCTGAAGTAGTGTGGAAACTGTATTTGAAGCATAATACTTTTTAAAAATTCATCTGCTGTTTTAAAGCAAAATAGAAATAACAGAGTAAACGGAGATTAAAAAAGATGCTGGAACTGACTTGTTTATGACTTGCAAAGTAAGTAAAAGTAAGATAGGAAGACAATGGTGAGCAGCCAAAAATCTGCATTTTCTTGATGAAGTAGCATGTAAATACTACATGGTAGGTACTTACCTTAATGCATATGGTTTCAATCACATCACCCTTCTTCCTTAAAGAGGATCAGAATAGTGTAGCTAAATCATTGCATACTGTAGCTCAAAGAAAGACAAGTACTCAAGCTGACTTGTAACTTGTGTGGGAAGTAAGATTTCATGATATAAATCATCCTAATTCTGCTGCAGCTTTTGCCAGCTGCTAACTGATGAAGGAAGAATTATGTGTCTGGAATTAGAGCGAGGAGAAACAAGTTTAACAACTTTCACTGTTTCTCCTATATCTTTGTTCCGTCAGTAAAAGTGAGTCATCCTGAAGAACTGAATTAAAATGGCTCTAGTCAAGTGCAGTTTAGCTGCAGATGGTTGTGATTACAAGAGGCACATACATGTTTGTGGAATACAAGGTTACAGTGTTTGCAAAAAGGAAGTCCCATAAATTGCAGATTAGCACTTTAGGTAGTTAAAATTAATCTTATTTTAAGAGGCCCTGAATTAGCTGATTTTTAGTAATGTCTCAGTGCAAAGACAGGAAATACTCTTCCTGGGAAGTTTAAGAATATTCAGGATAGTTAGCATAATGTAACAATTATGCCAGACTATTTTAATAAAGCAGATAAATATTTGTAAAATAGATTTTGGTGATNTATATATAAATGGTTTCTAAACTAACTTTTCTAGTTTATTTAATGTACTTCTCTTCCCGTAAAAGGAGTAGTACAGCAATTGAAAATTTTTACTAAGGAATCTCTTGCACTGGGACTTGCAGCCTGAGAGCCAGTCCCTTAAAGGAAGTGGGTGAAGATCCAGGAGAGCGACAGAGAGAGGATGACTCATATCAGCTTCTGTAGCACACCCAGAAATGATGAGAGATGAGAAATGCTGAAATGGTTAAAGTAAGAGTAGTTGCCAACTGCTGACTTCAGTCTCATGCAAACATGGAATGGGCTTTGTAACAGAAGAAAATATTTCCCAGAGGCAAATACAAGTTCAAGCATACATTTAGTCATCATGTCTTAAATTAAAAAAAAAAGTGATTTTATTTCCTCATTCTGGATGGGATCAAAAAATCTTGACTGCTGCCTAAAGAAAGAGTTCAGCTTGCATGCTGGCTTGAATCTGAATCCCACAAGATGGCAGGCTTGATCTGAAATTGAGGAGAGAGGCTGTTTTCTCTACCAGGCAGAGGAACAAGTAGTGCTCTGTGTTGGGAACTCACTGGTGTCCCTGTGGTTTGTGATTTCCCCCTCCCCCCAGCAACTTTATTCTGGGACTGGATAAAGAGATATAAGCAGCAGTGAGGTGAGACAGTTATAGACTGCTTGTTTCAAGTGCAGTTTTACTGGAATATGGCTAAGGCTGTTGTTTGTAGGTAATTAGTGTTTTTTTTGCAAGAACTTTATTCTTTTTTGGTGAAAGATGATCACTCCCCAGATTCCTGGAGAAAGCAGTCATCTGCATTTTGTACATTGTCTCTAGGTCATACTTCAAATCATGTCTGTTGGTATTCCATTTCTTTGAAACATTTGCTATGTGCTCAGTTATGATGTTATTATATTCAATCTGCTTTTTCACTGATAGGTATTTTTTATTATAGCTGTTAGCCTAGGGAGTTAGAACAAACATTTCTGATATCCCAGATTGGTTCCAATTCAATGTCAAGAAATTTTTACCCACATAAAAGGTAATGCTGTCTTTAGGTTGCCCTCAATGGTATTTTGTTTATAAATGCATATTAGTGAATAGACTAGTGACATTGCTTTTATACTCTGACATACAAGTAAATGGAATGTTCACAAGGAACGCATCAAGAGAGTGAAATATATTTAGTTTTTAGAGCTGAAGAATGTTGAAACACTGTAGCTTTGGTTACTTGGATTTAGGAAAGGAGTAAAAAAAAAAATCCATCCGTCCATCTATTATTAAAAGTTTCTTCGTGTCTTATTGGTGAGACATATTGGCACAATCTAGAAAAGGTATTTAATAAAACAGAATGTCACTTTGGACTGTTTGTGTTAGTCACTCTCTTGGTTGGTACAATAATCACTGAAACTGAGAAACCAGATCTGTAATGGCTTTATCTGAAGAACCAGGCTTTCTCATTTTTGGCATGTTAACGCCCCACTCGCACTCCCCTCACCCCCAGCG
>VXAA01003750.1:832666-902458 GCA_013399115.1 Anseranas semipalmata | reverse complement strand
CCGCCTCGAGGGGGTGATAAATTACACAGGCATAGTGATTAGGCTTGGACCGCCAATGTAAATAATAAACATCACTGTGTAAGGAGGCCTCAGCATCGCTGACCAATGTTTTGGTCATTTCCAAGTTGAAGTTGTGATTATACAGATGAGAACTCCTCTTGCAGTCTTGTGAACATAGAACAAATTAATTTGCATAGTTTATAACAAAGATGAAATTTGTCATCGGTCTTGATTTTTTTTTTCATGCTATTGAAGCTTGTCTCATTCACATACACTGCATCTTGCTACATTTTCTTTTCCTTCTCTAATATTATGTGGGAAAGAAACGCAAACATTGCATAAATAATAAAGCTTCCTCTTTGCAAAATGTGAAGCATGTTAAGCAAAGTAAAGGGAAAGATTTCCTCCCTCTCTCCTTCACAACATTCCAGTAATGTTAGAAATAACTTGTGCCAATAGTAAATTAACAGTGGTGAAAGTTACGTTTTTAGATTGACTTAATGCCCTTAATTTCCATTTCTCTCCCAAACATGTTTAACTAAGGCCAAATTAAATATCTGATGATGTGATACTTGAATCCTAAGCAATAAATGTTTAATATGTACAGAAAATATTACATGTTGTAGTAGAAGAGCTTTTAACTGAGTTGGTGGGTTATTCATTATCAATATCCCCCCAAAACATCCTCCAAAAACACCATTAGAGCTTCTCTAGCACATCACCATATTTGATGCACATACTATGCATGTTGTAGAAAAAACTATTTTTTTAAAGATCTTGCTCAGATGGACTTGATCTGTAAACACTGTTTACAGTATTACCATGTCTGAGCAAGTAAGTCTTTTGAGCAAGCTAATGGAGGAACAAAGCAAGGTTCTCTAAACAGAGCTAAGAAAGATGTTGCAGTGTATGACATGAAACAGATGATACTGGCTGTATTTATGGATGATTTGATGAAACACATGTGAAATTGATGGTTCTTTCCGGAGTATGCCTCTACTGCTAATCAGCCCCATCTCAATTAACTGCTATCAGTACTTCAGGAACAACGAGCCCTCCAGGGACCCTTACTCACTGTGGGCAGGTGCTTACCACTTACTGCAGTTAAGTGTGCCAGTGTGTTTCAAAACACACCATTCTCTGATAATTAGATAGTATTTGCCAGACCTTTGTAGCAATTATGTATCCTACAGGTTATAGCTTTGTTACCACTGTTACTTTTTTGACCATGGGGATTTTCTGTACTTTCTCAAAGAGGGGAGGTGTTGTCCATGAAGGCAAAAGTTGGTATTTGATTTCAGCATAGTTGCCACGATCTTTTCAGTGTTGTGGTGTTGTTGTTTTGTTTGTTTTTGCTTGTTTTGTTTTCTGATCTGTACCTAGGAATCAGTTTAATACTTCTTGGTTTTAAGCAAGCATTTGCTGATGAGCTCTAAAAAAGTCTCTGCTCAGTTAACATCAGTTCCTCCCTTGGCCAATATCTTTCACCGTTCAATAAAGGCACCCATGCGGTGGAGTGCATCAGTTTTTGTTGGATTCCATTTTAACAAAATTGTGAGTTTAAAGAGTTGGTCTTGCAAGTGAAGGACGAAAAACTTTTTAATAGCCCGGTTCATATACCTGAAACTACCTCTCATAAGGTTTCTAGACTGTTAGATCTCAAAATCTTTGTACTCTGCAAAATTTCATCTCCTTGTCATTTATTTCCCATCTGAGAGCAGGCCATTGTAATCCTGACCTGGCTGATGGCAGGAGAGGGGGTGTTTAATTATATTTTGCATGTACACTTCATTTTGTTAATACTGTGTTACTTCGTGGATCTTGCTGGAGAAGAACAGAAATGGATAAATGAGAAGCATGTGTTTTATTTGTAAACAAACGTTTTCTGCATGGAATCAGGTATTGGACCAAACCAGGTAGGTTTCTGGACTATGTGAGGCTGGAGTGATTCTAGGTGTTAATTGAATATTTTCATTTTGCATTTAATGGTACAACATTTTTATTTTGTTTCAAGGAGATATTTGAATTAAGGAGAGAATTTTGTTCATCAAAGCTTCTTTTGTGAATCAAGCTATAAATGAAAGGCCACAGTTATTAGAGATAGTGGCTCAAGCAAATCACTGAGTTACTACTTCCAGTTTTTATTAATCTGACATGAGCGGTTAGGCATATCAATGTAACGCTTCTGTTTATGTAAAAGAAACACGCAGTATTTACTGTACTGTAGTAATAAAAAAGTGTGAAATCTTATGGAAGGGGAAGGAGATACTTATTTGAAATATCGAGTTGATTTTACCCACTCACACTCATTCCCTCATAGCTGTAATTCACTTGTGGTTTCATGCCCACGTAATTGCAAGCACTGAGATGGCACCTGTGATATGCTGCAACCTTGTTGCTTGCACCCTTCCGTTGTTTGATCACATGGTCTTCCAGTAATGAGTCGTTTGTGCTGTAGCCTTTATGAGAGTGAAAGCATTTTAGTCTTGACAGCAACAGTATGTTCATCCATTTGATCACCTCACAAATGGTGGTATTTATCGATACAGTCCACTATTTTAATTGTTGTTAAAGTTTTACAGTATCTTCTGATGCTTTTTCTCTGTCTTCTGCGCTAACCTGTTCTGTCCTACCATGCTCACATTTCCATTCGTATCAGGATTAATATTTATGTTACAGGTATCTGTGATACAAGGTTATTCCTGGTAAGAAAGAAGCCGTTCCAAAGTATTCAAAAACATAGCTTGGAAGTCTTAATTATTAACCACACTGATCTTTAAAGTTGCCTCTGAAACCATTGTAGTGGACACAAGTAATTTCCATTTCACCAGAGATCATAGCCTTTCAGCTTTGAATTCTGCTGTGGATACACATATTCTGGAATGTCCAGTGAAAGCTAGAATGAGCATTGCGAAATGTTCATGGCACGACGATAAGATCTTGCCTTTATTTATATAATTATCTACTGCTGCTTATCGGTTCTAAGAAACCTCTTCAGTGGTAGTCTGTGACATGTTTCCATCAAGCTGGGATTTTTATTTCTCCTCCAGGATCTTATGCTGATCTTCCTGATGTGTTAACAGGGCTTTAAGTAGTATCATTCTAGGCTAAGAACCGTGTAGATCCCTTGTTAACATTTGGAGGATTTTTTAAATTGTTTCTACAAGATATCGTAAGTATAACCCAGAGCCTGAGTTTTAGCTAATTCTATAAATACACAAGGTCACATCCAATATTAACAGATGAGGATGGTCTTTTTCTACCTCACTGGGGGGGGGGGTCTATTATAAACAATATATTGCTAGAATTTGTGTTAGACTCTTATAAAATCAGTATAGAAACATGGTGTGTCTTGCTTAAATGCTACTGCACTTGCCTGTTTGAAAGCTTGCTCTTAAGAACAGATTTGGAACTCAGCTCAACACGGTTTTGTTGAGTTAGTTACCGAGGTTCTGTATGTGGAATATATTTTTCTTTTAGGCTGATTTAGAGAAAGCAAGAACTTTTAACCTAAACCCAGTAAGCAACTTAAATTCAAACAAATAAACAAGAAAACCCTCAGATTAGATTGCAATGAAATATGCAAATACATACTAAATATGGAATAGTGTGAATTTCTGCTAGCTATTTTGAAACAACTTGATTCAAAGTGGGTGTGCAATGCACATGCCTGTATGAAATATCTGTGACATGTTTTAAAATGTGAAAAGAAAATCCCAGTGATCCATACTGCTAACCATCTGTGTCCTGTTGCTTACCCTGCTTCTCTTTTAGAGATTCTTATCCTTGTTTGTGATTCCTTTTCTCTGAGACTCTACTATCTGTTCTTATAAACAGTCTATTATTTTATATACTTGTTCAATATAGTATAGCAGTATGGTAGAGCATCTGGTAAATACGCTAACACTATTAATAAGGCAACCATTTTTTTCAAAAGTGATTATATATTTTTAATTCTCTGACTGTAGAGGGAGCTGGTGATAAAGTTTGCAAGGAAAACACAAATGATGTTTCTATGGGAACATTTGAACATTGCAGTATTTGGAAACAAAAGATCAGAAACAAACGGCTGATTTTAACTTAATCTTTCCTTTTTGTGAGGTGGGAGGAAGGCTGGAAAATATGTGAATTGGTTAAATTCACTGCATTTTCCTATGGGCCCTGAACATTTCTAAAAATAAGAGTTTTAAGAGGATAATTTGAATACGTTGCTTTCAAGCTGGATACCTTTGGTCACCTGCAAATCTCTTATATTCAAAATATAGCTTTCTGTCACGAGGTGTCATTACATTGCCTTAAAACTACACAGGGAAATCCCCAACTAAATCTGTAGATTTCTTTCTTCTAATGTTGAAAAGAAAACCTGGGCTGATAGTAATAGCTCATATTAAGGTAATTATGAACAGAAACTCATTAAGAATGCATGATTGAATTATGAACATTGTAAAGTATTGAAAAGTACCTACTAATGTTTCAGAATGTCCACTAATACGTGTTAGATGTATATATCTAAATGTGCATATACATATATATTTATATATGGATGTCATCAGCACTCTGGAATATGGAAGCCTATATGTAACAACCTAGAGATGCATAGAAAGCAGTGAGATCTGATCATTCTTTCTAGGTAGATTTTATGTGATATTTCTGACACTAAATACCTCAAGTGTTTATTCAAGTCAACTGACTTCAAGGTTACCTTTTAATGCAGGGACTTCTTATAAAACAATAGTCTGATAAATTCATTGGGAACTAGCATGCTGCTGACTTTCCTAAATGAGCATTAAGAATGCATGCTTTTTTTATCCCCTGAATTTGAACTTAAATAGCATTGTAAGAAGCATAAATTAAAATTCAGAGAATTTAACCTGATCTGTAGGCAGATACGTAGGTACTCTGTTTCGTGCTGTATCGGTCTACCGTGTTTTGTACTCCATGGTGAAGGCCAGAAGCTAACTGTATTTTACTTGCTGTCCACTTAGTTATGTCTTCCTTTAAAAAATGGTTTCTAAAACTGTATTTAAAACAGTGGATTCAATTACTGCTATACTTACGAGTGTGGAGGAAGTTTTGTTTTAATAAGACTCTTTATCCTGGAAAATTACATCATCAAACGGGTGCTATCAATTTTTATCTCTTGCTGTTCCCCCACCCCCAAACAGTAAGATAAAGATGGCTCTATTTTGAAAGCTATATAACATTTTTATATTTCATAGACCAAAATACGAGTTGTATGTGACCAGATCATTTAAAATAAATTGCACTACAATTTTAAAAAGTGAGAATCTTTTTAATATATTGTTATAACAGTTTTTTTGGTGCAATTTCATTAGATACAACATAAGGTTTCAGATGTGAATGTATTATTTATTACCACAGCAGAACTGAAAAGAGTGAGTCAGAATTGGTCCTGCTTAGGCATATTTCCCTCACTCTCACATCTGTTATTTGTGTAACTTAATAAGTGAAACCACAGTAAGTGAACTACAAATCAATAAGTAATTTGTACCAAAGTGCAGACAGGGAAAATGATGTTATGCATTTACTGTGCCCTGGATTACAGAACTCTTTCTGTCCCATCAAAGTTGTTGATGTGTCTTTTTTTTTCTTTCCCCAGATATCCTCCTTTTCCTAAACTGACCACTGACCTAGGGAACTCTTTCATCTTTCACCTCTGTGCTCTGTTGACGTGGGGCATTCCATAATGAAACATAAAATAGTGGGAAAGCTCTACCAATTTACATACAAGTGGAAGCAGCAAGAAAAATGAGCAGAAGTTTAAAAGGCTAAATTAGTTTATCCTTAAACGTTGACTTTTATTTGCTATTTTATTATTCCTGAAATAACAGAATAACAAAAACCCTCGAACTCTTCTCTTTCAAACTGTTGGAATATGATTTTGTGAAACTTCTGCAATGATGTAGCTAATCAACCGTGATGCCTGTTTTATAACATCTTCTTGATCAATTCCTGTGGGAGATGAAGCTATCTAAAACTTTTTGGGCATCATATGGTGAATCCAGAGGTTAAATAATATTTCATTTTTGTGGTCTTTATATTCTATGATTTAAAAATTATTTTCCCTCGTTAATGTTTCTTATTTAATCTGCAACTCATCTGGCACAAGCCAACATTCTTCTGGTTGCGTATTCTGTAATAGAAGACTTAATTGATTTTTCTGCATTTCATTTCAAGACAGGTTTGAAATGAATCATTAACTTTTCTCATGCTGATTTGTATTTCATTATATTTGGAGGATCTTTTATATATGTGTGTATTCATCATTTACAGCTTGATTTTAGACAGAACAACAACAAAAAAAAACCAACAAAAACTTATGATTAAACACAAGGAGAGAGGAACTTAGAGGGAAGGTTCTCCTATCTATTACAATAGATGGACAGGTATTAAGCAGCCTATTCAGGATCTTTTTGTTCTCGGTTTGCTGAAGTAGGGGACTTGCCAGGAAATTTGAATTTCTTTTGTTATATCTTGCCATGAGGATTTTGTATGTAAATGAAAGAGTAGTTGCACAAATAATCTGTGGAAAGATTGTAGAGCACAGTGACAAAGGTGACTGAGTTATAGCTTTTATATTTTGCACAGTAAGGGGCTGCATTTACCAGTGGTGTATGAATAGATGTTTATTCCTTTGTTTTTCTGTGGTGACTGCGAGTGAATTTAAGGGATTTGTAATGTTTTAGTTTTATTCCGGGCTTAGCCAAACTTTTTTGGTTTGGATGACTTAAGTCTCACAATACTTGGTTTCATGGTAGTTTTTTAATACCTGTCTCAAGATATTCTTCTTTTCCTCTTTCAAGATTATTCCTGTGCAGTTTTGCTCATAGGATGTATGTTTGCTATGCACATGAGGCTGGACTTTTTTGACCATCAGTGTTCTTCTGGTCTGTGTTTGTGGTTTGCATGGTTTCCTCCTGTCAACCTGAGGATGTAGGGTAGAGCACCACTACCATATCTCATTTCTGTTTTACAGCTCCTATTTACAGCCTATTTACAAGAAGACTACTGTCAGCTCTGTACACTGCACTTTACAGAACTGTATACAGTAAGGTTGTTGTCACAAACAGAATAGCTGTTTCTTATATTCCTCTGTCAATATGGCAGCTGTCCCTGCCTCCCTGAAGGCCACTGTCCTTGAATGTTCACACTGTTCACTTTTTGTAATAAACAGTAGTGGTAGGACGTGGTCAGGTTTTTCTCCTACCGTGTTCCTGTTTCAAGCCTTTCAGCCACAGAGTCCACCTACGGAAACAACTAATGGTCACAGAGGGCGGGTAGGAAGATTGACAAGGGACTCCAGAACTGGCAAACACTTGTTTTGGATTCTAAATACCTGGTGTCCATATGTAAAGAAAATGGATTTGTGTTATTAAGTTCCATCAAAGATCTTAAGTATTCCTTCCTTGACCATTTTTACTCGAGCTGTTTTAGTGACCCAAATAATATTTTTTTTGCCCAGCAAGTAATCTGTGACTATCTCTTTTGCCAAGGTATTGGTAGTCCCAGGAAATGTTTCATTCATCAGCAATTCACCGCTGATTTAGGATTTTGCATCTGCTAGGTGAATGGATGAGGATAGTAGTCTGGTGAAACAATGAGCTAAGTTTTCCCTGAGAAAGCTGCTAACCCTTTTTCTCCGCCTGATCTAGCAATTTAGAAATTGGTCAGGTAAACAAAGCCTTTGTGGTACAGAGCAAAATTTGAGATCATTGTGGATGCCTGTTGTCTTGCTTTGTTACAAACGTCATGAAATGGAGAATTTTACCAATGCACATGAATTGCCTTGGTTGCTAATGCTAACTTGTGCAGGAAGGCAAGTTCAATTATTTAATGTACCTCTATTTCTTTGAAAGTTGAGTATCTAGAACTTCAGGTTCTTTACCCTGTGACTCACACTTTCTGAGATTGCTGTAAGAATGGGAAGGTTTTTTTGTGTGTGTCATATAAAGGTGTCATAACGCCCACTTTTAACTATATATTGCCAGTTAGACCTTGTGATCTTGTCAACACTCATAATAGCAGAGCATGCTTACAATAAATATTTTCTATAGTGACTTAATGCCTTAATATTACTTTAGCAATTAGTTAAATCTTGAGTGCACTATCATTTTTTTGTTTGAGGCATTTGGTAACAGTAGAAGTTATTCATTACAAGTGTATTGCAACTCTGTTTATACTTTCTAGCAGAGCAACGATGCAACTGTGTTGATCAGGATTCCTTCTAAAGACAGTTTGAAAATACTGCAATGTTTCTCTTCCGCGTTTTGTTTTCACAGTGCAGTCGAATTTAGAATGAGCATCTTAAAGCTCTTTGTTTGCTAATGCTCAAGTAGTCTTCATGAGACATTTGGACAGTGCCCTTTAATAACGTGCTTTAAATTTTGGTTAGTGCAGAAGTGGTCAGGCAGTTGGACTTGGTCTTTGTGGGTCCCTTCCAACTGAACTGTTCTACTCTGTATCATGTATCTTCTATCCGTATCAGGCACAGTGTTAATATGTTTCTTCTGTGTTTTAGGTTTAATACTTAATATTTTTTACTTGCTAGTAATTTAAAACTTTTCTCTCGTGAGATCAGTCACGTGACTTTATGAATTTTGGGAAAAATCATTGCAGTTTTTTTAATTAGCCTTTCTCAGTAGGGCATAAGGGGGATTAGGAGTTGGAAGATATGAAACCAGTTACTTTACTTTTCAAAGTACCTAGATTTGCAGGAAGGTGTATGTGTGGTTTAAAGAACGCGGTTTCCTCAGGAAATGGTATATGATTGTGCTGTCTGCCTCTTGCTAGTAACTTTTCTACCTATTGTCCGGTTTCATTTTTAAAAAGAAAATCTAAAGAATACCAGGGACGGTAAGGATAAACTCATGTTTTAACGTAATCGTGTATGGCTAGAGGCGAGACACATGCATTAGCACAGCCTTTGTGAGGAAGGCTGCCAGAGCATAGCTATTTCATGGTCTTTTGGCAGGAGATTAACAGTGCATGTGTTGCTCTGGACTAGCCACAGCCTTTTCATGGCAAGAGCCTCACAGAGGCAATGAGGCAATAGTGTGTGCAGGGTGTGGGACAAAACACAGGGCCTGCTTCCACAGGAAGCCGGTCTTCATCCGCTCTGCCCCTTGCAGAGTCTCTTTGAGTGCGTGTATGTGGCCCTGGGGTGGTGTCTGCGTGCAACGAGATGATGCCTCCGCTGTCATCATGCGTGCTCAGAGCTGTATCTGTTCTTTATGCTCTGATTCAGGCTGTGAAATTGCATGCCATACATAGGATGAGACTACTGCTTCACTTTAGAACCACCTTACCCTCTTAAGAATGAGAAAGCAGCTTCTTAGCATTAATCTTTATCCTTAGCGAAGAGCACACACTGGAGCATCAGACTTGTAAGGCTGAGCTCCGTGTTGTTTTCATTGCTATGCTACTTCTCCCAAGAGATTGACTCATCAAACAGCTATGTACCTGTTCCTTCTCAGTTTGAAATTCTCAAGATTGGAAGCTGTACTTATAGGGCTATCAGACAAATAACATTGTTGAGGAATCTTGCAGCATTGTTATTTTGTTTAATGCAAAAGACCACAATTTGGAGGTGAGGAGAGTACTGGATGAAGTGAACTTCTTATACCAGTTTTGGGTTCATTTGGAAAATTGCTGTACAGAAAGCAAAATTCTATTTTATTAATCAAGAGATAAAGCATTAGTGATTGGAAAAAATCCAGCAGTTTGGCAACAAAAACATATTTTACAATAAAATAAATCTCAGAACAATCAATATATTCAAGATAAGTAGGGCCATTTACCTTATGTTCCTATCACCCTGATGGCTACCGACAGTAGTTCTGGTATCAATGACCATAAAGGAAACTGTAAATAATGATTTTCTGTAGTCATTGATCAAATTAACACCTGTTTGATTTCTTTCCTTGTGGGTTATGACTCTTACTTCAGCTGCTGTAGGAAGTTGGAATGTTGTCCTCGTATTCTGGTGCTTTCTGTATTAAGACTGCGAGACTGTTTCCTTGGCTTTTATAATTAGAAAACTTCGCAGTATTTCTTCATAAAAACTGATATGTGTGTCCACTTCCTAAACCCAATTAATATATCTCTTTGAAACCAAAATACATTAGCTGTCACTAAGAGAGGAAAAATAAATGTGTCCTAATTTAAGGGCATGGCATAAAAAGCTTCAGAGAAAACATAATGATGGTGAATGTGTTGAAATAAAAAATCCTGATGAAAACACAAAATGAAATGATGTGCAATTGTTAACATTCAGCAGTGTAACAGAAAATAACAACTCTAAAGCAGGTAGTTTCTGCATGTCAGAGTGAATCTTCAACTATATTATAAAGTTGTTATAAATCGTGAAGTATTTTCATGGAAAAAAAATTGATCCTGTACTAGTGTAGATGATGAGAATATGTTAATATGTGCAAGGGCAAATATCTGAAAAATGTTTTCTTTCAAAGCAAATAATAATCTCTGGTATACTTACATTAAAGATCTTTCTGATATGTGTTACTGGAGGAAACTATATTATTCCTTATGGTTTCGTAAGTAAATGTGGAAAAACTTTAAAATTTCATATGCAAATTTGTTTATTTCATTAGACCTTCTAAGAATCTTTGCAGTAGGTAATGTCTGTTCTGTTTGTTAGCTTTTTTTTTTTTAATTTGCTTGGGTAGGAATGTTTTGGTATGTATGGCACAAACACATAGCACAAATGGTTTTTTGTTCATGTTTTTTTGGAAGAACAGGTTACAGCAGTGTGATCTTAGCAACATTTATAATGATATAATAAAATAATTGGTTATTTGGAATCTATTTTCCCTACAGCAAATAGAATCTTAAAAATAATGTAAAAGCAGCATTGGACTCTTATTGGCAGTAATTTTCCCTTGAACATTTGTACGAGTGATGTTTCTTACAAGATTTTTCTGCTTGCAGCCTTCATACATCACTACCTTTTGACCCGTAACCACTTTCATTGCATTTATTTTGGGGGGCATCTTAAAACGGGTAGTCTGGAGTCATAGGCCTGAAGCTTTTGTTTGACTCGGTCTTCTGTCTGTAATAATTTAAATTAATAAATTTGAAACAGATACTGAGTATGAACACTATGAGGCAAACAAAGTAACAGTTAATTTTTGGTCTTGCTGCCCTGACATTGTACTTCAGGCAGAGACTGCAGATGCAAAGCAGTTAAATTTGTGTATTAATTATGAGATTTGTTATCAATTACCTTAAATAAGGTAAAATAAGAAGGCTATAGGCCTTCTTGCTTCCAGACATGGACAGATAACCTTTCCTTGAAGGAGATGAGAATTTCCCCGATTGACAAATCAATCCATCACTGGTTCACTTTGTAGCATAATCCTATTTCCTGCCTGTTCCACTGTTTTGATTTCACATGTTAATTCCTGTTTTTGTAGGAACTTTATTGATTTGGAGGGTAGAAATAGATGTGTGTATTCATCCATATAGATATATTTTATTATTTATATGATGATATAGATGCATATACATGTATTTATGGGGAAAAAAAAAGAATCAAATTTCCCCATCCCATAAAATGCACTTTTCAATGAATGTACGTTGACCTGGGACAAAACAAAAAATGTACACTTTCAGTGTCATTACTGGTACTAATGTTAATTATTAATTATAGGATTACATAGTTCTAAGAAGATTATTTTATCAAAATTTTCTGTATGATCTTATGAAGTGGTGTTGTGCTGAAATTCCTGTCATGTGCTGGTGTATTTATATTCTAGAGGCTAGAAAACATAGCTTTGTTTTGCTGGCAGAAGTAGAGGTTACTGAACATTTTCTGTCCCGAATTAATATTTTGAATGGAGCTTTCATGCAATGATAGTTTCAACAGGTTTTACTCCAGTGCATTCAGGGGTTTCTATAGTAATTGCTATGGCAACACTGATGCAAAAAATGTTCCCACAGGAACCCAGCTGTGAATAATAACGAACAACTGAAAACATTTTGCTTTTGCATCTCAAGTTAAATATCCCTTCATGGATATCATGGAAATCATGGAAAAAGTGAGACTGTTTTTTGCTTAATCAATAGGAAGTCATTCTACTAGATAAAAATCAAGATGATATGAAAGAAGGATTTATGGTTTCAGGGTGCACCTGCCATTTGAATATATTGCCTAAGTACCATGCCTGAGAACAGTGAAGAGTGCTAGAAACATCGGGTGTAAAATTCGGCACTGACTTCAAATGTTTCAAGTTGTAAAGAAACTTCCAATACCAAATACGTAGCACAAAATCTTCCAGTCAGAAATTATAACTTCCCTGTTATGAACAGCATGATTTGTTATGTAAAGGGGTTTACATAATTCATGAAGATCAAACTCATGGTAGTTTTGTGGCTTCGCTGTGCTATGAAGATCAAGATCAAAAAGGTCACATGGCAGAGGACAGTGTTTGTTGACTTCAGTGTCTATTTATAAGTTGCCTTAAAAACATTACTTGTTTTTTGCAGAAATAAATTTGTCAGTGTTTGTATTAAACCGAATATCCTGATGTCAGAGGATGCAATATTTATTGAAACTGTTTGTTGTTAAATCTAGTTCTCCTTGTTCATGTAAACTGGCCTTTGTGCGTATAGTTGCCTTGTTTGTATTTATTTCGCTTCCATTCTGAACAAAAGGGAAACCAATCCAGTGTTTATGATATGAATAAACTTCTTAACTTGACAGCATTCTAGGGCTTCTTTTTTTTTTTTTTTTTTTTTTTTTTTTTTTTTTTTTTACTGTCATGGAGTAAGACAAAACACTCATGGAGCTCAGATAATGTATGGGTACAAGAAAAAGTCTTGTGAATTATAACAAACAATGGAAAGATCTAAAAAAAAACAATAGAAGCTGAATACGAATTATGAAGATCATTTTGTTAAATATGAGGTGAGAAAAGTTCTGTAAGCCCAGGGTGCTGCTAGTTGCTCTCACAGATATTTAGGCAGCTTTAGGCATTACTGTGAAAATGGAAATGAAGGTGAAATGGAGATGAAATCATTATTTCTTGTACTGGGGTTCCTGCGGTGTACATTCTGCTAATAATGCCAGTGAAAGTCTTAAAAGTGAAAATGTCATGGTGAATCTAGAAGTTGCATGGTTTGATCTTGATGAATTGTATGTATACATTACATATTGCTTTAAATTTTGATTCAAGGCCCTCTTGTTGTTCATTTTGGAGCACAGAACAGTGAAGTTATGTCATGGGCATGGTTGCATGCCCTTGGAAAAGTTAGATTAGTAGCTGCAGTGGTGACAAGCTTGTTAGAATTTCAACATCAGATGGCCTGGTCTGTCTCTGTGCATAGAAATTACAGGAGTAATTACTGTCACCCATTTTATAACACTTCTTCATGCAAGACTAATCTGTCTCAATGAAACAGCATTCTGAAAGTTACAACCCTCAGTAATGGATTGCATTTAATAAAAGGAGGTTTCCTTCCTTGACTGATTGGCTTAATGCCATATCCTTGAGAAGTAGGTGTGAAAAATATCATAGAGCACTCTTAAAAGGTATGCAGGAGTTCTTTTCACTTTTCAGTACAGAGAAGGCTCTAAGTGGACTGTAGGCTTAACAACATAACAACCTTATCTGGTATTTTTGTTAGAAATCAACTTTTTTGTCATTTTTAGTTGAAATACAAGCTACAATGCAGAAAAAGATAAAAGTGCAAGTGAGGGCATAAGGAAATAGTAGTATGGGAGTTTTAAAATCTTGCATTGGATTGACTTGCACCTAAATGTTGTTTGTTTTAAATAGCATTGCCATCTTTATCCAGTCCTTCTGATCTTTTTGACTGCATGTTAGTGAAACACAGCTTTGCAGGAATTCATGTTTACCTTCAGAAAGAGAGCTAGATGATGTGAATCCAAACAAAAAGGGTTTTCCTCTCATTTTTGTTATCAAGAACATGATGTGATGACACTTGAATGATTATTTTGAGGGTGTTAGTAGCTTCTGTGTTCTGTTTGACAGGGAAAATGCTGTTAGGTTGGATGGATATCACAAAGTTTGAAATCCCTTGCGTGCTTTCTCTTGGTGACTATTTTTACTTCTATCTAACCCGCAAGAGTCCAGTCTTGCTAAATTAAGTGGATTTCCCAACATTAGGTTCTCAGTGAGAATTTATATCTGTTTTGAAAACAATGGAATAGACTTTTTCTGTTTCCTTGAACAGGAACGTTGTTGTGAATGTTTGCCTGGAGGCTTGATTTTTCTGGCATTCTCATGATGGGGACCATTCAGACAGTGCCACTGGATTTTTTTATTTTCATTTCATTTTATTTTTTTTCCCATGGTCTGGAGGATCTTATCTGTACAGCTGGGTGGAGATGAGCAAACATTTCTTTCTAGTGAGTTGTTCTCTTTGTAAAGAATTCAGCGCGTATCTGTGATACAGCAGTGGGATGGTGTAATGACTGAAAATTAACAAACATGTTATTGATGTTTCTTCTTCCTGGTATTACTGAAATACTGTAGGAATAATTTTAGCCTGCTCATTCAAAGACAGCCAGTGAATCTTATGTTTTACGATATTCATGAAACAGTGATATTTTCTTATAGAAATATAATAAAGGGTGCCCATCTTGTTGTCCCTGGCATTAATGCAGCTATACCTTGTCAACAACAGAAAAAACCTGTGTCCTTCTGTTGGCTAATAGCCAGGGCTTTCTATTTCAGCTGTGAATAGGGTTCATATAAGTCAAGAGGATGCTTTTATAGTGGTATATCTCAAATGGAATTTATTGCATTAACCTGCAGTAGTTAAAAACGAAGAAATAAATTATGTTTACAGCTTAGCATCAAGCCTGTGTTTCTTTAGAAGCTGAAATGTTACATCATTAGGAATCTGATTTTTAAATCAAAATGTAGAATTTTACTTGATCTTCAGAGGTTTTCTTTTTCACTTCATAAAGTTGGTCTTAATCTTTACAGAAAATAAATCAAATGCAAAAAGGGAAAAATGTTATGTAGCTTCTCTGGGTTTTAGTAGTGATGGGATATTTTGCAGTGCTGGGCATTGATTCATCGTATAAACAAACGTGTTCTGAAGGAAGCATGGGAAAAGAGTAGGTGTGGGAAAACTCATTGGTACCTGTACCTGCTTCAGTGATGCAGGCTTTCATCTGCCTATATCCAGATTCACGAGGGCTGTTTTTCTTTTTTAATGTTGATGACGCTCAGTTCATGATAGAAGGACGGTTGAAGATTATGTCAGTATTCAGGAAGTTAGCACAACAACTAAAAATCCTTCATCTGCTTTTTTCCTTGGTGGATATTTTTGTTTCTCTCAAGGTAGCAACTGCCTAATCTTGTTTATCTAAGTGGATATTTTTTTCCAATTATTTGGCTGTAGACTCTACTGAAGCTTGAAGAGCTGATATCTGCAGAATCAAACCTTGGTAAATCAAACATAAACACAATCATTATGACATACTTTGCCTTTTGGAAGTGTACCAAGTAAAATCTTCATAAGAACTTAAAACTTTTCTCAGCTAAATTCTACTCTATTAGATTTTTTATTTTTCCCCTTTGGAAAATAAGGAAGTTTTACACGTTCTCCTTTTGGTGCAAAAGTGCACAGGCTTTTGTAGAAGAGGAATGATATTTGATATTTCAAGTGGAGGAATCAGCATTTTTATTAAGTAGGTTAAACCATGTTTTTTTCTCTACTTTTAAAATTAATGCCGAAGGTACTCTAATTTATTGTTATCTATAACAAAATATCTGAGAGAATCAGTATTGTCCAAAACTGTTGTTTAAAGCTAAAAGTGCTCTTGCAAATCTTAGGCTTCACCAGGTAAACTGCTTGGAAATTTTTCATAATTCATTATCACAAATATACCCCAGTATGTTAAAATAAATATGCTTTTGTGAACAGAATATTGTTGTACACTGTTGGTAGGTTGAGGTGATGATATTACAAAGAATAGTTCTGAACAGTAAGTGCTATTTGTTATTTAACTGTATCTTGGTAAAATATTCACAGCTGTAGTAACAACATTTTATTTTTGCAGTTTGAAAAGAGTTTTTACTTAGCACAGTTTGTCTCTAAGTGGTTTGAGCTTTCCCTTTTTATCTGAGTATTCATGTAGATTTGTGAAATGCACTTTTATCATCAAAGAATTTTAAACACACAGGTTGGATATTCAGATCTAAAAAACTGTGTGGTAGTCAGTGCTGTGTGTGGAGAAAGACTGCGGGATCAGATGAAGAGGGAATATACATGAGCTTAACATAAAGCTTTTTTTTTTTTTTTTGTAAATGTAATAACTTCACAACATTCAGTGGATTTTAGTGGTCTTTCACTGGTTTATTCTGTGAGGCATGTTGATTTGGTGTCTATCTAAAAATTTCAGTAAGGGTATCTTTGTCCAACAGATTTTTGTCATATCTATTTGTAGTATGTGTGTTTGGGAACCTAAACAGAAAATCCTACGTGTTTTAAGGACAAAAGCATTATTTTATGACTTCTATTTTTTTTTTTTTTTAAACCCTTGCCAACAAAATTTGGGGGGACATGGCTGGGTTCTATCCTCAGTTTTATGCGGCAAGAATAGTTATGCGTTGTGTTCAGTTTTTGCAGAAACTCGACAGTTTCACTGATCTGCCCTGTAAATGTTATTGCTAATGGTCATAGGCGAGAAGCAAAGAATTCAAGCTTTGCTTTAAGTTCCAAGGCAGAATTGGAGCATGCTTACTGAACTTAACAAATATCTATATCTATCTATCTATATATATTATTAATATATATTAATTATATATTATTAATATATTATATTATGCATTATATATTATATATATTATCAATATATTAATATTTATTTATTTGCAAAATTGTTTTAAGAAAGACCAATGTTTTGTTTCCAGACAAGCATTTATGATGATGCTAGTTTAATATGAATTGCTGTTTTTTTCTGAATGCAAGCAGCAGATGGGACAATATAAACATACTGTAAGCCAAATAATATTTACTCCAGTCTTGATGGAAATGCATCTTTATTTTTAATTCAGCGTTCCCCACTGGAGACCAACTGACACTTATCCTTAACCCACTTTAATACTTTATCAGAATTTATGGCAACATCTTGTCTTTATTGTATCCAGACTTCTCTAGTATATACTTAGCTGCAAGGAAGAAAGCAGCATTTCTCTATCTGTAATTTTTTTATTTCATGGTTTCTTTCTCCTTCCTGCACCCCCCAAGTTGTATTCTTTTATAAAGCTTTGCTTCCTGTGTTACAGGAAGCATATGGAGTTGATTTATTGTAATTAACCTAGTAAACTATATAAATTAACTCATGGTTACTAGATGTTCTAGAACTTTTATTCACACTGATTTAGGATTTTAACTGATTCTCATGGATCACGGAATCTGTGACCCTACAGTATTAAACTGGTAGTTCACTATATATTTAATACAGTGGCTGTTTTTCTCCAGGCTTTTGCACATCAGAGGCTACAGAGTAGTTTTAGAAGCACCTTGGTTAAAGTTAGAGCAACGGCTCACATGATATTACTGGTGTCAAAATGTCTTGCTGTCATAAATGTTTTGTTCAGTAAAATTTCAAATGATCCTTATCGAACAGCAGAATCACTAGGAAACTAGCAGGCATGCAAGTCAGCGTAGTTCGGTTATTCCATGGCAAATGTTTCAAGGGATCTAAGATACACCTGAGCTACTAAAATTTGAAGATGCCATTTCCAGGGCTTATTTGCTAATGCTGCAGCTGGAAGATCAAATAGAAGGCGAACAGTTAAAACTTCAAGTGAAGAGAAGGAGGAGGTTAATATGCAAACAGATAGACATGGCTGAAGGTCGAGTGTCTTCACAGGCTGCCTTTCCAAGCTGCACACCTCTGCTTGCACTTTTCTCAGGCTGGAGGGACTTGGTTTCAGACTTTTAATTCCCAGGTAAACTTTCCATAGTGATCCCCAAACCAAGCTCACCTGCCAGCTTGGATGAACCCAGTCTAAGGTTTTCCTACATAGTCCTGACCTCCTAGTCTTTCATTCTTAAAACTCCAGTACTAGGGAGGAAAGGTTTTAGTAACTTTTAGTTAGATGAAAAGATGTATCCATCTGTAAGAAAGATCAGGTACTATAAATTATAGCTTTGAGATTACTGTTGTAATTCCAGGAAGCAACTCTTCCCTTTCCATCACCTGGTATGTACTGCCTTTTGTCCCAGCCATGATCCAGTCTGTGATCATACATTGTGTGTATTTCGAGAGTGTCAGTCACATTCCACATCGTTATAAGAATCATCCCTGTCTTCTTCTTGACATCTGAAAAAGCCTTGCTATAGTATCTGAGTGTAATTTGTTTTAGACCTCAGTGTCTCTCAGGATCATCACTGCTTATGCCCATTAATTTGTCTCCTCTTTCCATCTTTGAGTGAATGTTTTAATCTGTTCTCTGTGCTACCTGCTTAAGCCAGTGATGATTTTTAATATTGGTCTGGTCAGTAAATTATTTTATTTCCAAAGCAAGGGTCTTTCATACACCTATTGATACAGTATCCCTATTACCAAAGCATAAGATTTAATGGTTATTCAAAAAATAGAATTATTTTTGTTAGCTTCGTGTTTTTGTATTTAAAATATCAAGTAGTATTTCAATACAGTTTTCATAATACAGTCAAACTGTTTCTTAATTAGTTTATACACGGTTGCAATTCAGGGAAGATTTATCCAGTAAACAGAATATTTTTTGAAGTAGTGCCCTGTAGAAAAAAAGAGTAAGACATTAATTTTAATGTATTTTATGAATTCTGCAGTACTCTAATTAACAGTATGATTCTCACTGTTATTGATAGACGGTTGGGAAGACAGAGAGATCAAAATAACTTGAAGATGGTGAAGGACCAAACTGAGAACTGCAAATGAGGTCTTGTTTTTGCTAGAACTATGTTTTATTACTTGACGTGTAGTTGAGAATCAGAATTTGCATTTTACCTTGCTTTGATTTAGGGGTGTGTTCAGCTGAAAAGTGCTGGTTCAGAACGCTGGCCATGACACGTGAATACATTTAGCCTAGATGGTTTCTAGTTATGGGAATAGTAAGATTTCTAGAACAGTCAGTAAGATAAGAGGACAGTGCTTGTGTAGTTTTAAGGCCTTGATAAGCTTGAGGTGGGCTATATGAAATGGTTGTTTGTGATGGGAGATTAGACTCTCAAGTCCATTTACTGTTGTTCCCACACCTTAGCCTTTGACTGCCCCTGATGAAGTTTTCCTGGTCCGTTGTAGGGGCCCAAGAGAGTAACTGGTTCTGAAACTCAGGTGCCATCCTGCATTTTGAAAGGCTTTTTTCTGTCAACCTCAGTAATGACACACAGCTTGATTAAAGGCTCTCCCAAAACTATTTTTGTTGCTGTCTGCTTCATTGAAAGTTATTTCTTTGTGTGATTTATGAGCATCTCATTTCTGAATAAATTTTGGATAGAATAGGAAATAGGGAGTGACAGGTCAGGTGTAGATAGGTGAAAGTTTTTGAAGAAATGATTTAAGGTAGCCTACATGGTGGTAAATGAGTACAATTCTTAAGCCTGATTTCTGCTTGTTAGAGGGGAGCTGCACACCTGAGGTGAAAAAAGAATTTGCAAAGAGTTTTGTTACAGCCTATAAGTACCAGGCCAGTAAGTCTTGGAAGGACACAGTGACTTTGATATGTTCTACTAGTTTGTCAATTAAGCACTCCTTTTGTTAAAACTGTCTTGTTTTTGCTGCATTTAGGGCTCTTTAATAGTGATAGTATTAAAAAGAAAGGAATTAGCATACCACTGTGAATAATGAAGAGGTTTGTTCTCACCAAGATAAAGTAAGGTCCTTGACTCATAAGATAAGCAAGGAGGATAACCATTGCGAAAATCAGCAAAATGTAGATGTAGTATTAAAAAGTTCTAGAACATCTAGTAACCATGAGCTAATTTATATAGGATATTTATATGTCTCAATTATCATGATATTTCATTATTTGCATTATGTTAACATCTAAAAATGTCTACTGTGATCTAAGCTCTATGACATGTTTTAATGCACATAATATGAAAATGTCCATGCGCCAAGTATTTTACACCAAAATAGAGAAGACAGAAAACTAAGACAGAGAATTGTTGCTATCCTGACTTTACAGAAGAGAAACTGGGGCACAGTGTGCTGAAGTCCCTCGGGAATTACGCACAGTAGGAGCTACTCCCAGAACTTTCATGTTAGCCTAGTGCTTTAACTGCAAAAACATCTGTCCTGTTGTTGTTGGACGGAGAGAAGGTTTGACAGGCAGCCATTTAATTTGCTGGGTTTTAACCAAGTTTTTGTATTCCTGTAATCTCTATAATTGCATGGTTTGTGTTGCAGTGTGCTCAGCCATTAGGTCCCACCACCAAACTATTTGTTGGTTTGGTCAACTTCAACAGGTCAGCCAAACTTTGATCTGACTTCATGTGTAAAATCTCAGCAATGTTTGCCTACCTTTGCAAAGGAATTTAAGGTCTTACTTCAGGATCTTAATGAATGAAAAGCACTCATTAAGAGTGAAGTGGATAATGTTATGGTTTTCAGACATAATTGTACAGCGATAATTATAGGGTAGGAAGAAAGTTTCAGAACAAGCATAAGCTGAAGTCAGCTTCTCTAGTTGTTAGCGTCACACAAGGGTACGGCTAGCTCGCTTTCCGCTGGTGCTTCGCGTGGCTGCACCACCAGCACTGAGGGCTCTTTGTGACCTGTCCGGCTCAGCTGGCAGACCGCACCAGCTGGCATCACGGGACGTAATTGCAGCTTCAGAGACCCACACCGTCCAGGTCAGGGTCATCTCTTCTTATTGGAAATCAGCAGGAGTAATGAGAAGTCACTGCCAGACATCAAGCTGGTGCATCTCTGAAGGCTTGTAAGGCTGCCATGTCCCTTAGCTCTCAAGCTAACTTAAAGTGTTTTTCTAAACTGAAGAGAGAAACCTGCCAGAGGCACAGCCAAGGAAATCTAAGGTGTCTGAGTACCTGAAGTCTGTGTTTTTCTTTTCTCTCCTCTGTTGTCACGCTGTTGTTGATGTAGAAAATAATGATGGCTGAAAATGTAATCGGTAAATCATTTTCCTTGTTTCATCCTGCAGGCCAAAACAGCAGCAACAGAACAATTTTTCCTTGTTTCCTTCTACTAAGGGCTGGAATTTCAGAGGGGTAAGTTTGGTGTTGTTTTAATATTCCCTCCTGCTTCATCCTGTTGCAGTGTGACTTTGTAGTTAAAACATGATCTGTGAGTGCTAAAATCATGCCAAAACAATTATAGAATGGAAACTTTAATTCTGTGATCTCCCAAAAGGTTTTCTTAAAAAAAAAAAAAAAAAAAGCTTTTGTTTATGTCATTGGCTGACTTACTGTGATGGGCTGGGGAGAAATTTAGTATAACCGGTTTAACATGCAGTCTGACTTTAAAAAATGAAGTAAAATTTGCGTGTTTTCACATCTAAAAATAAATGAGCAAGACTAAGGTGATATACACCGTTTTTTAAGTGTTTTTTAATTTACTATAATATAGATATTTGTAGAGTTATTGAAAACTTGTGTATCTGAATTTTGCAGAAGTATGGATGGAGAATGCTGACAAAAACTAGATGGATTTCTTGCAAGGCAGGAGAGACTAGGTTTTATTTGTTTTGTTGGTTGGCTGAGCAAGGATATCTGGAAGCATGTGTATTCCCATAGTAATTGAGTGAAAAGATGCGTGAAAAAGCAAAAGCAAATGAAACTGAGAACCTTAGTATTTGTTGGCAGTATCAGAAGTTTTTTCCCCGTTTCAGTTCTGAGGTGTACCTCTTATGCAGATGAATACTTTCAAAGAGTCATGTTGTCCCATGTCTTTCCCTCCCCCCTGATTGTCCCCTCTGACCTGTGAAGCCTTCTACACGATTTGTTGAAAAACGCAAGGTGTTCAAATGGCAAGAGTGTTTGCCATGTGTATAAGTGCTGTAGCTTGGGATGCAGTCTGGGCAGGAGTTGTCACTGTGGGCTGCATCTCAGTAGTAGTGTTACTGTAACCTTTTGGTCTAAGGAAGGGGTTTTTCTACCTTGCAAACTTCATTTGCTATAATAATAAATTACCACTATCTGTAATGTGGACTGACTTGCACTGAATCTAAAGAGTTTGTATTCAGGAGAGCATATAAATATGTTGTCTCTGAGCTTCTTCAACAAAGCACTTAAATAGAAAGATGTTAAATGGCGTTGATAGGTTGAAAGATCTGTAGTGGTCATAGCATGCTAAACTTCATGAAAACTGAAAATATTTTTCACAATATCCGATACTGACTTTTGTACTCTACTTTCATATTTAAATAGAGCATCCACTATTGCTTATTATGAACTTTTTATTTTCCCCACCTATTTCTTTCATTGCACCACAACACTACAGGGATGAAACAATTGATGTTACTGAGAAAACAGTTCCCTCACCAAAGCATCATCAAGAAATCAGGAAAAAAAAAAAACAACCTCTAAACTGTAGATTAGTTCTAAATTTCGGGGCCAGTTTAAAAATAAAATTGACACTAATACTTTGTCAAAGTTTCAACTGTGCTGGAAAAGTAAATGAGGAAGGATTGTTGTAGGAAGAATATTGTAGGTATGAGTTGTGGCTGGTGAAACAGTGATGCAATAGCTTGCTGAGACTAAGGGCCTGGAGCTGGTGGCGTGATGTCGGTGATCCAAACTGCGTGGCAGAGGTGGAGTGGGCTCATACATGAAGAACAGAGAATTGGGAAGTAAAATAAATAAATAAAACAACTTTGGAATCGAGAGGAGAAATCAAGAACCTAAAAGGAGATAGCAATGGGTTTTATTTATAGCCTGAATAAGAGAAAAAGGACTTTGAAAGTGAGAAAAGGATCTTCAAACTGCTTCCTTCATGTGTAGAAATGAAGATATGTGGGAGTTGCCTGCTGCCTTATTTCTAAGGAAACTTACGGGACACTGACACAGATGTCCAGTTCAATAGTTGTAGTATTTCATAAAATGCATAGTGATTGGCAGTTGAAGTAAATTGTTTGGAATAAACTACTACATCTGGGGAAGAACCTGTACCAGTTGTTCACTGGATCTGTTCAGATGCTGAACCCAAGCCAGCTGAGCACTGGACAAGAGAGCTAAGTCTCTGTTGACATTTGCAATATGTCAGCATCAGCTTTGTTTTGGTGGATGGAAAAAGAGCATTATGGAAAGCCCAGCGAGCAGACTTCAGGACACAAAGGTTTTGATACAGATGGTTAATGACAAAAGGTTAACTGTCTTTTCTCAAACAAGTATAAAACCTTATTGGGTAAAAGACCTAAGTTAATGTTAACGGTGGAACAAGCAAAACTCTTGAGACGATTTATTCATAGCTATGCTTTTTTAAAACATCTTAACTATTTCTACGTTACAGACCGTAATACAAGATCATTTAAACAGTAGCAAACAGTAAAACAGAAGAAAGTTGTTAAGCATAAAATTACGATTTTGTATACCTGTCCTAACTTTGCAGTCAGATCACTGGTTTAAAATGTCTGTATCTCATGCTGATCAAGTGGGCTTGTTAAAGCGTCAGTGAGCAAACACCAACGTAAACCTCAAAGAAAGATAAGGAAGGCCCAGATGCTAAACACTTACCGAGGGGAAACTCCTCTGCACTTCTATCTTCCTCTCCTTTCTTAAATCTATTTTTTCAGACGAAGCTTTTTTCCGTTTTGAGGGGTTCATTTGAACCTCATGGTTAGAGATCATATTTAATTTCCTCCATGGGGATTTCCATGTCAAGATGATACCATTTATGTGTTTCTATCAATGCTGTCAGTTTTAGATTAATATTAGTAATTACTTCCAGAACTTTGGGCAGTGTTCTAGGTATCAGTGGGGAGTTGGTTTTGGTCAAAAAAAAAAAAAAAAAAAAAAAAAAAAAAAAAAAAAAAGGAAAAGTAAAGTAAAGGGAAAAAAAAAAAGAGAAAAATCCTGGCAAAATCCTGTTCTGGAAGAAAATTAGGGTTGAAGTTAACAAGCAATGCAGTCTCTCTGCTGTGTGCTGCTCCTGCGTGTACACATCATGCATCAGGTTAATTTGGTCTTTGAAGAGATTGTACAGTCAGATGTCCAGCAAACAGTGCTTTAGCGGGAAGGTATTTATAGTGAGAGTTGTAGTTTGAGAGAGGAAGAAACGCAGAACCTGTGGAGGGAGATAAGAATATCACAACCTCTTCTGGGTATAGGAGGGGGAAAAAGGAGGAAGGTGCAACTTGGGAAGAGGGATAATCAGAATGGAGAAAGCAGTGAAAGGTGTAGTGATAGACTGAGAGAGTGAAGAAGGATGAAGTCAGGAAATGGAGGAAAGCTAGAGGGTGTGAAAGCAGAGAAGCAGAAGTGTGGAGGGGAGACAGACATCTCCTGTAAAACTATGCACTCATCAGTTCGTCATTTGCAAATGTTGATTCTGGGAAGATAAAGATGCTATGTGTAGGGGGCAGCAATTCGTGGCAAGGCCTTGCTAAAGGAGAAGAGATGTGAATATCTGATGAGACGGGGCAACTCAGAAGCTGGTTGATAATGAAGTAAAGAAAAGAACAGCATAGATCTTAGGACAGAGATTGGTATTAATCCTATTTTGCTCTCTCTTCTTGTTGTCATTAACTCACTCTTCTTCTTCTCGTCTCCATGCCACCCTTCCATCAAAAGCTTTATGCAGGTAGAAGGCTTTCCCCAGCACCACTGTTTGTTGTTTTTACATAGGAGACAGCAGTTTAATATGCTGTTCCCAATGTATATTTGGAAATAATGTGTTAAGTTGCTATGTAGTGTGGGAAACGGTGCTATTTATTAGAGAAAAAAAAATCCTGTCAAATGAGGATTACATTTATGCAGTCATGCACCTACAGGTAGAAGATGCCAGGATTAAAGCTGCTTTGGTTGTTTGCTGGTTATGATGCAGGCTTGAGTTGTGTGTTTGTGTGCTATTTTATCCATAGTAAGTGTAGTCAGGCTTATTTATAAGAAAGTCCTGAATTGAAGTAGCCTAAGAATCTCTCCTGAGAAGTTTCGGATTTCAGCTTCTGTCTCCCCTCCGGCTTCCTCAAAATCACCACTTCCTGTTTTCACCAGCAGGTAATTTTCTAGAGTGCCTTAATTATACGAATGGCAGGCTCATGCTACTAAAAGCCTTTAAGTGATTTTTTTTTTTTTTTTAAATAAAGCTGTATTTAGGTATGTTTACAAGAACAACGGTACATGGCAGTCCTGCTGATATGACGACCCTTCAGGTGGCTATGCAGAAACTGCCAGACAATCTAAAGAAAAGCAGTCACCTGGTTAGTGAAGACTACCGGGGTTGTAGGCATAACTGAAGAGGATGCTGGTTTTGTCTGTGCTTATCATTGATATTTCTCTGTACTGTTCCACAAAGAGCTAGCATCACTTCCTGCATATTTTAAGCAAACATCTGAACCCTTATGATTGTTTCTTTTCTTTTCTTTCCCCTACAATAACTTCAGCGCTAAAAATAAATCAACAGTGAAATCTAAACCAACAATTTCTGCTTGAAACATTTTGAGACATTTGGTGTGCCGTTGCTTAAAGATTGAAGATAATTTACTGCAATTGTGTTTCTTCCTATTTCCTCCTTTTTTGTTTCCTTTTTAGTTTTTGCAAAAGTTTTTAACTAACCAAGCTGCAGATGTGGTCACCAGTGAGAAGGGCTGATCTAATTTATGAGAAGCCTGACATAAAAATGTGCTAAACTTGCTGAAGGTTAATTTTAGATATCTAAGTGGTTTCCTTGCAAATTTTGCTCTGTGTGTCTGTGGGAAAAAGGTGTATTTCATGCCAATTGGGAAGAATTCCATGCTTTTCAGCCAGTATTTACAAAACTGTATGTTTATTTTGTGCAGGCTGGCAGACTTCAATTATTCTCTTCAGGGTACATGAATCTAAATGAGATAAATGTTGCTAAGAGAGAAGGTTTTTTCCTAGCTTTAACTTGATTAATTACATAAATTACATAATTATACACTACCACAGAGAGCACCTCTTTTAATTCTGTGTTCTGACTGGTTCTGCTTGGTGTCTGTATCCACTGACACTGATTTGCTTAAGCAATGATGTTACCCATAACAGTGGCTTAGTAGAAGTGGTATCAGACAGGTCTTTATTTGTACTTGTGGAAGTAAAATTATGAGCTAATGTCTATAGATTAAATGTGCTTAAATACCGTTATCTCTTAGGGACATATGAGCAATATAAGATCAATATACGTGTTATCATATACATGAAAAAGCACAATGTGGTTTTCTTTTCCTTCTTAATGTACTTGTATTTTGTAGGCACAATTTAAATAGTTTCCTCCGTGGTGGAAAAGAAGTTTATTTTGCATGGGCAGTGTAGCTTTGGGTGGAATAACTATACCCGTTGTGAGAACCATTCGGGAGTTCCTTCAGGTGTAATAGGAGGACTCCTCCGCCTGGGGGAGTCCTGTTGGCATCCCTGCTCTCTTACTGTATGCTCATGCATTTCCCTCTGGGGGCAGTCCTGTGATTTCTTCCTTACCTCTTCCAGCTTGCTAAGGAGATAGTAGGTGGATTCTTGATCCCTGATCCATCTCATCCCTCTTTGAAACGAAAAAATACAAGTTCCATGTTCCTTTTTCTCATTTCTAAAAGATGATGTATACTTGTGCTCCCCTTGCTCTTTTTAGATCTCTTCCTCTTTCTTCTGCCAGTGGGTTGCAAGCTCCTGTGAAGTGCAAGCACTTGGCAGTTTAATTGCCCCAGCACTTCCTCCTCTTTTAGACTTGGTTCAGGCTTTCTTTTATCTTGCTTTTGTGGAGGTGCTGTTGTGCCTCTGGCCAGCATTGACCTTTCTTGGGCCAGAATGTCTCTGGTGTCCAGTATTAGCAGCGGTAGGAAGCAATTCTATCAGTCTTTCTGCATTAATGTGTTGGAAGATGGATGCTGTAAGCACAGTGCCTGTGTAACAGGTTTAATAGAAGCTGAGTTTCTCTGTAGTCTTGTAGTTTTTTTTTTGTAGCGTTGCAGGAGTAGGGAAACTTCAGACTGTTGATAGCAGCAATGTAGAGGGCAATAGGAGTGTTAAAAATTTCTTTCAGTGATATACTATTTGTAGTTCAGAAGACTGGAGCTCATAAATTGGTGCAAGCAGACAGCCTGGATGCTGATTTTTGTTTGTCAAAGAGCTGGTTTTGATGCCTCCCTGCTTAATCTATGGGCGGAGTTTTAAGTATTTTAGATTATTATTGGTTTTGTTTTTGAACAAACCATTGGAACTGTTGTTGATTAGTCACAAGACTAATTTTTCTTGGAACAGCAAGGTTTATGTTGGCAAAAAAATAGAGATGCTATCAGAAATTCATTGTGAGGCATTTGCGTAACTGGATAGCAGTCAACTTCATCTGCAGTTCCAAAACACATATCAGAATTGTTCTGTTCTTAATGTATACACAGAATTTAAAATTTTTGAAGAATTTAAGAATGTACTATCCCAAACTGATTCATGGCTTAATTACCATGATAATCAAGTTTATCCACAATGTATGATGGGCGTAGTTATGTCATATCAGAATGTTTTATTTGAAATTCCAGCAAAACATGATTTGTAAATACATGTGTTCTTTTAGGCCATGGTAAATGGCTTCATCCTTTTGACGTATCAGTGGGTTGTGTACATTGCAAGGTTCTTCTCATACAGCAGTACTGCAAAAGTCTTGGATGTGCTGGAGAGACGTGCATGGGTTGTTTGTAAAGGAGCAGTTAGCCCTTACTGCCCACTGACACATACTACACGCAGGCACAGACCCTTTACTTACACGAAGTGCATCTTGAGGAGGAAGAAGAGAAAACATATCATGACTATGCTCTTTGCAGGTGGTTTTATTTAAAAAAAAAAAGTGTTACTATATAGCTGGATGAGAAGAATGATGCAGCATGGCCTTTGCCACGTTTCTAGTAGTTTGGAACTCAGGTGGAAAAACCTGCGCGCATTTAATGAGCTGTTATTGCTGATGCTCTCTGCAGTGTTCTGCAATGCCTAGGATTTTGCGGTGTTTTCATTAATTCAATTCAGTAGCTGTTTCGTTAAACTTTGACAGTTTTTACATTGAAAGTTATCCTTAAATACATAACCTAGTTCAGAGGGCTACTTTCAAGTTAATTACATGTTAATTATATAAAATATACTTTAGATAATATGTTTCTTGGGGCAATAATTTTGGGGCATGCTTATGGAGCACTTGGCTAAATACATTCTTGAAATGAAGAGACTCATGGGCTTTTACATCTGCGAGACTTTTCCATCGTTAATTGTGTTGTAAAATGTAGGTATTCTATTTATTACATCTCGGATAGCCAACTCATATTTTCACTTTTTCTGATAACAAAAATAGTGTGATATCTCCCATTTCTAAGGATTTCTTATAATTTCACGTTATCTTTTCACAGAATAGATATTTTCTTGAAACGTGTTATATGCAGGCATTCTGTTGACACTGTGAAGCTTTATTTTATGGATCTTTGGAAGTGCTTTGTAACACGTTTATTTTTGTTCTGGGTGTGGTTTGTTATTTATAGTAGAAATATTCTGTGCACGCTATAAACCTGTCGCACCAGCTATTTTACGCATACAAACAATACTGAGCTAGAAGCAACGTGACAGAGCAGATAGGTCCAATTGTCATTCTCCTAGGCCAAGTTTGGTGTTCTGTTACATAGCAGGTTTCCTGTCTTTAATCATAGATTGGGTGTTACCTTGTACTCCTGCTGTCATTTACTGTTGTTTTCTTTGTTCAGCAGCAGATGAACTTGACCCGTGTTCAATTTAACTCGTGCTAAACTCTGCCCGTTTCTTTGTATTTGTTTCTCCCCCACCCCTGAGCAGTGGCTGCTCTTTGAGAAAGCATGATGTGAAATTAGTATTTCTTATGACTTTGTTTCAGAAACTTGCATTGTAATGGTTAACGGTGTGCTGCTGTTGTCCATCTGAACTTAATGCCACTTGGTCTGAGAAAACAACCTTTTAGTAATGATTTGGAAATGTTTATCAGCATGTTATTGATGTTGCACTAGTTCAGAATCACAATTTTAATTTAAAACAACTAGTGGACAAGAATGGTTGTACTCATGGACTTTAAGTGCTTTTTTGTTTGTTTTTTCCTGGTCATGATGCTTCCAGTAACACCTGGTGTTGTTGCAACCTGTTACAAAAACTTATTAACATCACCCTCTTTTTTTTTTTTTTTAACCAAGTCACTGTGAAGGTCTGTTGTCTAGTTTTCCAGTGCTTATAACTGTAAAAATTGTCACCGATCAGTCCAAGTTTGTTATGAAAGTTTCTGATTTGTCAGTGCTTACATTAGTACTATTTAAAACTATAAAGTAAGTTTTAATTTAAAAGAATGGGTTATGCATTTGGAAAAGGCTGCAAAAGCATCGTTTGCCAAAACAGTTGGGAAATCCTCTCTGCTGTAGTAGAAGTTTTATTCAAACATCTGGCTTTCCACCTACACTTCCACAGGTTCTCATTTAGGTTGTCGAGTTGTACCTGTGGCAGAAAGCTAAACCAAGTCTTCTCAAGAGCAGGAGAGAAAGAAAGCCAAAGGGAGAACTGAAAGAGCTTATAAAGAACTCAGCAGCTGAAGGGGGGAAGGAATTTGAGTTCCTCCTGGTGTTTTCAATTGGAAGAAGCATTTTGAGTGGGTTTGTTGGTACTCTGTGTGAAGACTGCTGTTCGTTCCAAACATACAAGTGCTTTCACAGCCAGATTTGCTCTAAGACATCTTGGTCTTAGAATGAGTCCTAATTATGTTTAAACTAAACATAAGAACAAAGTTCTTCTTGAAAGCTAATGCTATTTTTTGTGGTTAGTTAGCACATAGCAATTAAAAAATATGTCCATCTTTTAAAATCTGACACATGCATAGTAAGGGTAATGTGATGGTGTTCTTTTATTTGTAGCAGTCTGAAAACAAATTTTGTTGTTACATTAGCAACCTGAAAACAAAGTCTCCATTTTACTAGACACCACGTAAACATAATAATAAACTTTTTTTTTTCCTTTAAAGAACTTAGTCTAAACTTTCATAAGACTATGCTGTAACATTTCTTAAATATTAATAAATTAAAATTTTAAAGAAAATTCAGATTTGTATCATGATGACTGTTTTCAACTCTGAGGAGTTGGACAGCATTCATGTTATGGGAAGCATCTTCTCAGTGTTCTCCAAATCACTGTCTCTGGGGCTATGTGTGAGAAATGACTACCTACTACAGGTAGGTTGTACTATGGGAGATGGGATGGGCAAATTAATAAATCTTGCAGAGAACATGCTGCCAGTGATTCTGTCTCCCATTTCTTTGAATGAGCCACGTCAAGTATCTGGATCTCTGCTTGATTGTTAGAATGGGGAATGAGTTAACACAGGCCTGTGTTCAAACACAAGACACTGTACCAGGGATTTCACTCAAAAACACTGTTTGATTTCAGTCAAAAACAACCCAAGAAGTGATGTTGGTATGTAACCTGAAAGTATCTTATGGACAAAACAGGACTTCAGTCAGTATGTCATCTCTTAAGGATGACCATCATGCAAACTTCAGCGTATTCTCCTGTTAGTTAGGTTCGTATGACCTTTTATTATCTTGCCATACCATTTTGTTGAAAAGTGCAGAACCTCTGCTACGTGCACAGAAACTTGAGCCACCTAGTGCCTTCATTCCTAAAGTAAGTTGCTTTCATGTCGCTGTCACCTATTGAAATGGATCAGAGCTTCAGCAGTTTCTTTTCAAAAAAAAAAAAAAAAAGGTAGGTTGACATCTATCTTCTGAGTAACAGGATTTTTCAGTAACATTTCTCCTTTTTTTTTTTTTTTTTTGAAGTTTAACAGCCAATAGTAAATGTGTATCAATTTCCCACCTTGTGGAGGCTTTCATCTATCACAAATAAGGAAATCAAAGACTGAATTGGCTGCTACACAAAGTTTGAAGTCCCCCCCCTTACAGCACCGTTTCTGACAAGAAGAAGGGAGCTGCAGTCTTTTTGGATGCTGGCTGCACGTGAACCCACAGACGCTAACTTGCTTAGGCTTTGAGAAGGGAAAAAGGGAACATTACTTGTCTTCACACCACAGTACTTCAGATGTATACGTTCCCTTTAGTCATACAGTTCAAAATCCTAGTTGCAGCAGCAGAATACTGCCGTGAAAGAATTATTTTTTTTTCTTACTGTAATGAGCTATAGAGAAGACAGCAATAGCAAAACTGCTGTATTAGTTTTGCTTGCACTTTGTTATAATTTTCATAAGGTCCGGCCAGCAGAAGATGCTTGGAAACAGACTGTGTACTGCCTGAACAAAGACTGAGCGCCTGCTTGTTATAAGCATTTGACAGACTTTAAATTTATGCCACCCCTGTGCTTTGGGTATTTTACAAATGAGAATATTAAGGCAGGAAAATTTCTCTGACAAAGTGTTGCCAGATATTTTTTGAATTTAAATCATTAATACTTAGGGCTCATTCTCTTTTCATACAAGCCAAAGTTATAGTAATATTCAGTTCTTTTTACCCATGGTTTTGTGGATGGTTCTGGCTATTTGATTCTGTTAGTGATGCTATCTTGATTGATTTCATGTTTTGTTATTCCATTAGACTCAGCAGCAGTGCTATAGCTACACAGATACTGAACAAACAGCTTTCATATATTTATGTATTTTGAGTTTGTCAGTTATGATTTCTTCATCTCAATCTTCTGAGGTAGTTGCTGTTTGGAATCCAGATACAGTGTCTTAGATTTCCTTCCTTGTTCCTCGTGTAGGTGTTTGCAATATCTGTAAATTCCAGCTGCGCTTCTTTCAAGTGGGTGCTGTTGATGTTGCTGTCAACAAAGTGCAGAGTACCTTGGAGGCTGACTGAAGTACAGCTGCAACCAAACACGTACATTTTGTTTTATTTACTTGGAGGTTAGAGAGCAGTTTTTGCCATGCTATGAATCTGTGTTGATTGAGACAGGTAAGAGTGGCACTCTGTTTTAAACATTGTTTGCGAGGTTGATGAGAAGAAGTCTGGTTGGCCAGTCTCATGCCTGATGCTGGGTTGAAATCTCACGCTTCTAAAATTCTGTTGGCTTCTGAGCCAGAAGGCTATAGGTGACCTAAGAAATAGTGTGAGTGTGGATATAAAATAAGTAAGTAAATAAAATAAAATTGCACCCCTATGTTAATTAGTTTTCTGAATTACTTTTTTAGTAATTATTCTTTCTGTCTCGAGGACAAGCTTTAATGGTCATAAACAGGACAAAATGGAGAATAGATTAGTTTGAACGCTTCCCACCACTGTAACAGGAAAACCTTATCTCTTCCTTAAGTGTGTCAGTCATGGTCACATTTATGAGAATTAAATGATCTGTATATAAGACATCTAGATATTTTTAGTATCTTTCGTTTTGCAGTGCTGGGCCTTTCAGATCTCGGTTCTGTGCCTTTTTGTTTTGTGCAGCTACCTTGAAGAAAGTAATGGTAGTTGGTTTTCACTGCCTCTTAGAACAGGCTTCTCCTACATTTACTGCTACAGATAAAAATTGGGATCCTAAAGCTATGGTTTGCCTGAACCTATACAAGAGGAATCCACAGTTTTTTAACTCTTCTGGCATCTGATAAATTTCACATTTTCCTTTTGAATCAGCTTTTATAGATAAAAACAAGAAAATATTTCCATTAACATGTTTCCCATTGGTGTCTTTTTCCCTCTCCATCCTGATAATTCTTTTATTAAAACAACAAAATCAATGGACTGGTTCCAGTTTGTCCCTCCACTGAAGAACCAGGGTCCAGAACTTCTCTGGAAACAGTGTGTTCTGTGGTCTTTTTTGAAAATTGATATGGGACAACACAAATCTTTCTTTGTAAAATAGGTTAGGAGTTGCTACTGAACCTTGCATCCTTATTTATGTCTAGTGATGAGAGTGGTGACAGAGAAATTCTAATAAAATTTTCTTAATTTAGGGCTGCCTTGAGTTTGAGGTCTCAAGTCTGTCAGGCTTCCGCAGTGTCCTGGTAAATGCTCTGTTTTATAGGAGTGGGCACCAACATCATGTAGGCTCCAATGTCTGGCACTTGATTCTGTAGGTATGTTACATACACCTTTTCTTAAAAGACTTGTCAGGATTGCCCTGGTTTCTGCATCATAGTAGAAATATGTATGAAATAGTGAGAGCTCAGCGTGATCAGAGCTGAGATCACTGTGATTATGAGCAGGATCAGAAATTTGGGCAAGTGTAAGAGAAAAAGGTGAGCGGCTTATGGAGTTTAGACTTGCACAACAGCTGAGGGTAAATTTTCGGGAATGCAGTTCTGAACTCCACATCTAATATTTAATCCTACTTTCTGGATCTTGCCCAGAGCTTTCTAAATTTATTTATTTATTTTTAAGAGCAAGTATTCAGGCCTGGGTAAGGGATTACCAAATTCTGGTGGCAAAGAATTAGGTTTCCTGTGATGGGGTGAAAGATTGTTTAAGAAATAACTTAGATCTAGTGACAGTCTAAAATATATAACTATGTAAATATAAAATATATAAATTTCCTTTGAAAATAAGCTGTTTTCTGCTGAAGGGTCTGGAGAGAAGGCAGATTGATTTGATTTTAGCACTTTGGTAGGCAGGGAAGACAGGCCAACAGCATTTACCATTCCCCAAAAAGGAAATGCTTAAGTAATTTTTGAAAGTTTTGGCATAAAATGTCTGATTTTTTTATTTAGTATTTTCTGACTGCAGAGAGATGTAATGGCTCTTGTTTTCAAAAGAATTAGTTGCTGACTGGTATCAGTTTCACCTTTTATCTTCCTCCTCCACGCTCAGCAGAAACTCTTTGTGCTGAGTTTCATACTGACAAAAGACTGCACCAGTTCATTAAGTATGTGCTTTCTTAACGAATAAAGTTAGAATTGCTGTTAGCTTGCTACCCAATTTCAGATGTATCTTGACATTCTTGCCTACTAGAAGCATGCAGGATTTCACAGAACAGTCCAGCTCAGACCTATCTGTAGGTCTGAGCAAGTCACAAAAGATTTAACAGCGTGGGGATGGATCAAGAAAGAGGTGTGAGGGTATTTAGTCTTCTGATATTTGATTAATCAATAAGTCTTCTAAAACCAAGGATGTACTATCTTAGAAATGTATAGAAAATATTTCAAAAAAAAGTAAGGACTCAAGAAATCCTCTACCATGTATATGCAATGTGCGTAGAAGGGATCAGAAGTGTTACAGGATTTTACTTTTCCTTGTGTTTGCACTTGTTCTTTACATCAGAGTCAACATAGGCCTTAAAAAAGAACCAAACCTCATATTTCTCCCCAAAGTTCCTCTTTACTACTTTGAGGACAAGTTTTTTCTTGCTCAAAATAGTTGATGCAGGTTGTGCTGCAGGGAAGGTGATGGAAAGCCATGTTAGCTCGCTCATTTTTACCTGCCAAATAAAGCACTGCATTTCAATCGTGGTGCTTACAGATTCCGTGATTTTTTTGTCAATATTCAGTGTTGTTTTCTAGTTAACTTTGGGTAAGGGAAGTTTACATCTATGTGTCTTTAGATTTTGAAGAGAGCTGCTCAAATGCACATTGAAACTTTTTGAAACGTATGCAAATATAATTTTTCAGGTAATATATAGAAAAATATGTAATTTGATAATTTACAAATGAGCATCTCATGGAACTTAGCTTTTCTTACCTTGAAGTAATGTAACTTAATATGATGGCCAAGTGAGGCAATTAACTGGGTGTATAATAAAGGAAAACCAGTAAGTGCTAGTGACCTAGCTGGCAGTTTGAGAGAAGGCTCTCATTATTAGCAGGTCAGTCTGTCTCAGTCGTTCTCTTCCCAAGAATAATGTCTTTTGGCAAGCACATGTAAGAACTCTTAAGGAAGCATTATATTTTGCAGTTTGGATTATGAAACCGGAACCCAATCCTGTAACTCTCCTGACTGCAAGTTCTCAATCACGTTAGTGGTCAGTGTGTACGTGCCCATGGAGTTCTTGCAGGATGAGCTCCTCAGTTTTGAATTTACAAGTGGCCTGGGAATTTTTGTGCTGTTGGGGTAGCACCAGTCATTTTTAATATTTTTAAGGCAGCAGCAACTTTAAGGTGAATGCTGTCTTGATGCTTAAGGTATATAGCTTCTCAAACTCCAGTGTAGGAAGATTCACTGGGTTCCATAGAATGCAGTTGCTAAAGGCTTGCTTACCAAGAGTAGTGAAGAATCTGCAAAAATGGAGTTTCCTTCATCTGTTATACAGAACTCCCACGGATAAAATCGAGCTTTGCGCTTCCTTGATGTGTCCTCAAATGCAAAAGTTGGGCTCTCTGCCAAGCTCATCTCTGCGCCTTGATTCTGGGCCGTTTCTAAAACGTGCTGTGCTGAGTTCTTGCCCTTATGCCTCTTAGTTTCAGAACTGTTTAGCAGAACCCTGAATTTCTGGAATACTGAAATTTTCTGTGAACTGAATGTTTAAAGGTTTCACCCAGTATATACCAGATGTTTTGTTTTCAGACTGAAGCATCTATGTTTGGAGATAGTTGTCCACTTTCAAGTTTAAAGCCCGTTGCTATTATTTAAGATTGAGAATCACATATGTAGGCGGCAGACAGTGTTTCAGTTACTGATTCTCAAAGCTCCCCAAGGACCTACCCACAACTTTAAAAACACATTAATGATGTCTTCACCTTTACCATACCACTGCTGTTCTCTTTATACTTGTTAGCAATGTTTAAAACACTTTTGTATATTTAAAATATTATTCGAAGCAGTCTATGAGAAAAACCAAAGCAGAGAGAGACACGACAACGTGTATCACTCAGCTTCTGCCACTTCTAGTTCACTGCATGACAGGAAGCGAGAGCAAACTGTGTGGCCGCATGGGGAGGAGTTCCTGCCGAAAACTGAAGGAGAAACATAGGGACTTGTTTGTAGCAAAGAGTTTTCACTGTCACGCTGAAGATTAAGAAACCTCCTAAAATCTGAGTACAATACAAAGTACCTCATGGTGTGGTGTTGTTTTTTTGTGCATCATCAGGTAAGTATACATTCAGGGTTATGTTACTTTTTATTGTTTGCTTGTGTGGCGTTGTAGTAAGTTGAAATTGCACTGATAATGCTTCCAAGCATGGCAGGGTTTGAAATTATGTATTAATAAAACCCAAATGGTGCTTAGCAGGAGTGTTTCCCTCTGTAAGGAAATAAATTTCTTAAAAATTTAGGTAACGTACTCAGATATTCCCAATGGGATGGATGAGTGTTTATTTTTCTCTATGTATTGGTAGTTTATTGTTGCAGGATAGTAGGGTTTTTTGTTGTTTTGTTTTGCTTGTTGGTTTTACCATACATGTGTAAACATGTCTCTGTTTCCTAGCATAAAAATGACAATTTTGTCTGATACTAAGGTTTATATGGGAACATTTTTGACAGTGCATAGACTTTATGCATATAGTTATATGTGAAAGCTGTAACAGATCCTATGTACAGTATATTTATAGAGCGTAATTATTCTGCTGCTGCTGTGCAACATGTGTATGAGGTAGCACCTGGCTGCAGTTTTAGACATTGCAACTTGGAAAGGAGCAAGACTGATAATAAATGGAGAAAATGAAGAAAATTTAAAAGATTTAGCACTTGTCATCTGTAGAAAAATAAGACTTGATTTGTGGTAAAAGTGTGCATACGTCTCTTGAGTGTGTAGTGACAGTTGTAAAGTTGGCACTTTTCTCTGTATTTGCCAAGGTAGCACAGGAATAAGTGGGCTTACAAAATAAGTTTATTTTGTAACCAGGGAGACTTAGGTTAAATATTCTGGGGGAGAACACTTCCCAGTTGCAATGGTAATTAAGCAGTGGAACAGACTACACAATTATATTGTACAATCTGTCATTTTAAACTTTTCAGCGTAGTTTAGAAAGAGCTGTATTGTTCACATGGAGCTGTTTTACATGTTGCAATGGTTAGCATTTAATTCTTGACTATTCTCAATGACTTCTGTGGGATTTTGGTTTTGGGCTATTGATTGTGAATGAGAGTAGCACATCAGTGTCACAAGTGGACAAATCTGTTCACTAATTTTGCAACTCTAATCCCAGATCATAGCGTCCTGTCACTGGCTGGAAAACTAGAGAGCTTCCTCTTGTTCAAGAAGCAAAGTGATTTGAAAATATTTGTGTATGTGTTGAATAAAACAGTACTTTGAAATTCTTAGAAATGTAATAGAGGTGAGGATCTGTAGTGTGAGGCAAATAAGCCAGGGCTGTGTTCAAGGCCTGTATGCTCTTAGATTTGCTGTGGAGAATGTGGCTTAAGTACACTGAAGCTTAAGATTGAATTGTTAATTAGATATATTTTAATTTTAATTTTATTTTAATTCTTTAACAGAATTTTCAGTAGTGAGAGAGACTGTCTAGGACAAATTTATTGCACAGAATGTTTTTAAGATGTTATGTGGAATGCTTTATGCAGTTCTGACTTAACCATGTTTAAGAAAGGTAAATCAAAATTGCAACAGGCTCAGGAGGTTTATCAAGATGGTCAGAGAATTGAAGAGCTATTCAAGCTTGTGAAACTTGCTTTAATAAGTGTTATGTATTTGAATTCTCCATTTTTATTAAATAGCTTAAGAATGAGGCTGCCAATTACTAACTGCTGTGCTGTATAATTGTAGTCTTTCTGGAAGTAATTAATATTCATATTTGCTGTGGGTATGTATTTTGCACATTGTTTACTTGAAAATTTATAGCAGAAGAAATCTAAATAAATGCTACAATTTCATGGAACACCAGGGAGATGCATGTCTGTCAGTGACGTAAAATCTTGCGGATTCTCTGGTGTGTATTAATATTGCTGACCACACACTGAAGTCTTTTAAGTTGGGTATATATTCTGACTCCTTCTACATGCTTTTTCCAAAATCATTCAAGTCCTTAGCCCTTTGTCAGTTTCGGTTCAAACTGGGGGAAAAGCATATATTTAAAGAATAATTCCAGAATCGGGAGTCATAGGGATATCCACCAATGTTATATAAGCCTTGTTTCCTGAGAAATGGAGCTGAAGTGTGTTTGTGTTTTTCACATATATTGAACCCCCAAATAGACATAGCAACATGTAATTTTAGTGAAAGCATAATTATTTTTAATCTATGCTGAAAAATCCATTTTGGGCGCAGCCATTTTATCTATTCTGTGTGAAGCTGAAGAACAGCACTTCGGGCGCTTAGATCAAAAGCCATGTACAGGAACCTAGCTGTGGTGTTAAAGGTAGAGCAGCATGATAATGAATGCAAGAGACCGAAGGAAAGCAGACTAACAGTACTGAGAAAAATAAGGGGTGACTGCAGTTTCTTCTAATGAAGACAGTTGAAAGCCACACAGAGACCTAGTTTATGGCAATTCTTTCATTCTGCTGTAAGTGGTTCTGGTGCTGTGCACAGCATCAGCAAACCAAGCTCTACTTTACAGTGAGAAGCTCAAAAAAAAAAAAAAAAAAAGCTTAATTTGAATGGATCTGCTTTTCAAGTGAGAAAGTTTCATTGTGATTCTCATTCCAAGAACAAAAGCCATACACAGATGTAGCAGGTAGGGAAGCAGAAGTGGTGGCTGACAGCTGTGATTAAATGGTCAGCTGAAGCAAGTGCAGTTCATTGCTGTCCAGACAGAGGAAGTCTCTGTGCCTTTAAGAGCACAAAACCTTGAAGGGTAGAGTTAGAGCATTAAAATAGCCTGAATTTGATTTATTCTTGCTTTTACAACTTAGACCTGTAATAAACTCTCTCAATATAAACATAGAAGGCTAGGAACTGCAACCTCATCAGGACAGCTGGCCAGGGGCAAGGGAATCTGGGGATTCATTGCGGGATGACTGATTGTATTATCTGGGGGCACCAGGAACTGGATGTGACAGATTGTAGCTGAAAAGTGTTTGTGGGAAGAACAGATGAATCCAAATAGTGCATGGACTCTTTTAAATTGCGTCTTAATTTTTGTTTATATGCTAGGCAGATTTAGGATCCCTAGATATTGACTATGTGTTAACTAAAAGCATTAATTAATGTAACAAGTCCTGAAGTCTTTGTCTTGAAGTCCTGATTGAGAAAGGATCATGCACTGATGATTGCTGTTCACTCACGTAGTGAGGAACTCTTAAGGAGAAAGAAGTAAAAGTGTATCTAATTTATTTGTCTGAATTTGGCTCCAACTTTATAGCAAACTGAAAAAGTTTCAGCATATTCATCTCTCTGCTAGATTCCAGTGCCTGATACTCTCCCCTGTCTTCCGAAAAGGGGAAGGAAGAAGGTTAAATAAAGACTGAATAAATACCAGTCCTCAAACAAAGCTCTGCTGATCCTTGTCCTTACAGCATCCCGTACATGCACACCCATTTCCTGTTGTTAATGTTGAACATGTTGAATATAATTTTCATTTCATTGTTCACTTCAGTGTTCATTTCATATTATATTGACCGAAAAATCCCCAATCCATTATGATAGCATTGTAGAAATAAAACTTAATTCTGTGCTTAAAGAAAGGTGAAAAGGAGCTGCCATTTTGTCTGGCAGAGATGTGAATGACTTCTCAGAAGTGCTTAGCTACCTGAAGTTCAGTGACAGTCTTAAATGCCATTTAGGAGTTTTCTGCTGTGCTGTAACAGACTTGTCTGTTTTTTTTGTTTGCTTTTGTTTGGCTTGGGACATCAAGAACAAGCGCTTCTGTTGCTAATACGGATGTATAAACAGCTGCCAGCTGAACTTGTGCAGGGTGGGACACAGGACCCACAAAACCAGTTTCTCCCTCAATGGGAATAAAACTTTTGCTTAGATTTTTGTGGCAATTTCGAGAAAAAGAGACCTGTAATGTTTCTGATGCTTGGAACAGTAGAGGGCAGTGGAAATATACACAGAAACAGGTTCGATAATAAAACTTTAAGGTATTTTTGGTTCTTTTTAGAGTTTAAGCAAGTTCTTTTTGTCAAGATATCATAAAGAACTGATATTGGAACATAGGGCAAATAGTTCTTTTCCTTTTAAAAATTTCGTATTAGAATTCAGTATTCTGAAGTTACGGTCCCAGAAGGCCTGTTACGATGCATCGTTCAGATGAAAGGAAGGCACTAGGCTCTGGGAAGACTTGCTCCTTGCTCCTGTGGTCTTCCCATGCCTGCAGGCTGTTAGACCTGTCAGTGGTACAGCCGGGAAAGTCAAAGCTCACCAGGGAGGAACACTGGTACTGGCATAAAGGTGAGTGGGGGGTTATGGTAAAGTGAAAAGAGCTGACCTTGAAAGATGGCAGCAGATTCGTTTCTCTCTAAGCTTAAACTTGGGAATGAATTAACGGTTGTTTGTGAAATTTTAATTGGTTAGCTCTGAGCCAAGCTTAGCAGGAAGACCATATTCAACAGGAAATGCTGAGGTGTCTAGCTGCTTATTGCAGGCAGAGATGCTCGTGATTAATATGACATGGTCTCCCTCTCTGCAGACTTCTTTTAAGAGCTTTACATCATACCAGGCCAAAGCGTGATTTTTTTGTTTTGTTTTGTTTTAAGCAACTGTGCCTTTATTTCATCTTAGAAACTTGAATGTCAGTGCAGCAGTAATGTGATAACGTGGAAAACAAGTAATCCTATGTGGGGTTATTGTTTCAGTGTTCAGAGCATTCTGTCTTTAAGCTGGGTAATGCAACACCACTGCTGCCTCTTCTAGTTCACATCTGAAGTCTGCCTTGTGATATCCCGCCAGCTGTGGCAGGAAATGTTAAATTAGTAATTATTCAACTAACTTTAAGATAGAAGATTATTAATCTTTTGCCTAGTAATTTTATACCCAATTTAAGTTGCAGCCAAGGCATGTGTTGTTAACTGAGTGATAACTGCTGGTGAGAAAAATGTTGAAGCCTTTAGTCAGAATCTCCTCTTGTGTTACAACAACTGAATTGTTTAACTTCTAATCTGAAAAATTTTATTTTATTTTATTTTATGCCCGTGTCATGACCTGATATAACTGAGAGCTTGACACTTCAGAGATAACTTGAATGGGATTTGAAATGGAGACACAGTGAAAGCTTAGGACAAATCTTATAATACAGAAGCTGCTGAGTTTTTGGAGTCACTAAAGGAACAAATCTGGTCTTGGCAAGTGGAATTTTTCAGGGCTTTTTGACAGGGGTATCAACAAGTTATGGATGGGTGTGGAAGTAGTGACAAAGTGCAAAGAAAAAAGATGAGAATTGGACTGTCCAAATGTTCCTTTGAACTTCCTAGCTTCTCTACATGTTAGGCATTTAAGAATTAAAGTGTGTTTAGATCACTAATATGTTTGAATATACATGCATATATTTTGCTGATAAAACGATTTACATATCAAAAGAACGTATAAGCTAACTGGATTTTATGAAGGAATGTTGTATAAAAACAGTATGACCAGAAGGTCCCATGGAAGTCTGGATTACTGCTGTGGTTTGCTGTCTTGCACGCAAAGAAAAGGATGGTGTGTGCCGTTCCTGTTCCCAGCTTCTGAAACAACGCCTGGGGTTTCTGCTGCAGAAGGCCAGCATCAGGCTTTCAGTGTGAACGTTCCTTGTTGATTGTGTGAGCCATCAGCTGGATTAGGAGATATTGATCGCTTTTTAAGAATAAAAAATCATGTAGTAGAGCTGCTTTTCATGCAGACATAGCCCTTCCTTTGGAGTTTGGCTTGAACCTTTTCTGCTCTGTGATGTTTGATTTCTGTAAAGTACTTGTTTTCTCTGCTCTTTCTACAATAATCCCTTCTGGAATTTATTTTTGGTTATATCCTTTCAGATTATTTCATTCGGTTGGTTCTTGTTTTTAACTGTATGATAAAGATACTCTGTGGAGTTTTACTTTATACTAGTGTACCCCAAGCGAGAGGATCATAAGGCTTGGACCAGTGAGTCCCCTCCTGTCTTGTCTTCATCAGTAAAAATGATAATGAATTTTGCAGGCTAACTTTTTTCACTTCTTTGTATTATTGAAATTTCTGGTTTGTTGTTGTTGTTTAGGGGAGATTATTTTTTGATTGATCTTGTATTACAGATAGAAAAAATGCAGTGATCATACATTAACAAATTAATATATGCATTAGGTCATTATTCATGATCCAATTTTCTTTCTTCAAAGTAGACAATCGATTAGGAAGTCATTCACATTTAAAAGATCTATAAAAAAGTCAAAGCCATGAAATGTGTTTAGATTCAATGCGGTTTGAAAATGCAGTGTGTGGTGATGCTCTATTATGAGAATTAGGATAGGGAGTCCACAATTGCTCTCATTGTTGAACTTTGCCAAATATACTTGTTAACTTGAATGTTGTCATCTAGAAACACTTGAATTTTGTCACCTAGAAATCCATTTAAAGAAACTTTGAATTATTTTTGGTAGGAAAACTGTTTATGTAACTTAAACTTTGAAATAAATTTGGGTAAAGATTATTGTGTGTCACATTTTCCACCAAGAAAAATTTTAATGGGATGTTTGAAGGAACTATATTAGAGCATGTTGCGTCATGCTTGCCGCCTTCTTCCAAAACAGAAAGACTTACACATATATAAAAATATAAAATATACGTGTGCATACAAAAATGTGTGTGTATGTACACACCCCTCCCTTCTTATACTTATTTAAATCATATATTAGAACTGCGGGGTGTTTGTTTGTTTGTTCTGTTTTGTTTTTACAATGTTGCTTTTTTCCTAGTAGTAGTGTTGAAGTGTGCCCAAATGTTTATTTTGGAAAGATGAAGTTTTTCGGGTATTTTTATATGGAAGCAATATAAAATACAGAATGATTAATCAGTTATTAATTTTTTCTTTATTTTGGACTTTTTGTTTTGAGGGGTGGGGAAAGTCTGTTTCAGTGGAATAAATAAATCCTCATTTAAATGTATTTCTGTATGAAAAAAGGGCTTAAAAATAAGTTGTGTGCTTTGTTTTGAAATGCGTAGGCCTGTGACTTAGAAGGTTTAAAGGATATTACTTGCCTATGTCAATACTTTGGAGCTATTTTTAATTTTGATGCCTGTCTGTGTGAAGACACTTCTGAGAAATTAAAATAGACATGATATAGTCAGCATGATAAAGTCAGCAATTCTTCTGACAAGTGTTTCCTTCCATGTCACAGGATGGGCTTTTTAAATCAAATTATTTCTGTGCATCTTTGCATTTCATCTCCCAGGTGGTAAAATATAAATCTCCAGTTCTGATAACTAAAACCCTGTGATGGAGAGATGATGTTAATCCAGCCTTCCCATAACAATGTCTTATTACTCTAATTCCTTTAATTAAATCATTGCTTTAATATATAATTGGATATCTTACTTTCTCATCTCCTGTGAGAGAATTACTGAGAACAACTCTTTCCTCCTACGTTAAGACCAGGAAGTGTTCTGTCTCTGCCAGCGTGGATGTACCCACAGCCTTTTAGCCACCAGTCTCACAAACGTGGATAAAGATTCAAAGCTGGTGTACGCCCAGTCATCACAGTCCACTAATTTAGATTTCTATGTATTTCAAAAGACGAACAAGCTTTCCAGTGTGATGGAAACTGTCCTCCTGTCTGGATGTGCACATTTCAAATGTGTGTAATGCATCTGTGTGGTCAGTCAGAAAACACAGACCTGCCTCTGTTCAGGATAGATGTGTGTTACGGGTATACTTTATTTCATGCAGACATGTACACCTTTTCTTAAGCTCTACAAATATTGTGCGGAAAAGGAGAGTTATCAAAGCATTGCAAGCGGTATTTCTTTCCCAGCAAGGCAAACAGCTTCATAACAATTTTCAATTCAATTTGTTTCAAGTAAATACAAATTCTAATAAAGAGTTACTCCGCAGTGAGATAGCAGATGATATTTGTCTATTGCTCATAGCATGATATGGAGTAATCGCTCTATTTGATATTTAAAGTTTTTCGTACAGTGCTGCACTATGCCATTACTCACATGATTCATATGCACTGGAAATGATGTGTGATCCTTTCTAGTATAAGGACAACATAATACCTTTTAAATGGATTATTTTTAATATTATTACTCTGATTTTAAAATAGATATGGGTTCTAGTTGGAACGTTCAGTTTAAAATTTCAAATATATTCACATTAATAGCTTTAGTTTGCTTCCCAAGTAGGAAGATAGGGTGCACTAATGGTCATGTGTCTTACAACTTTATCCCTTTCATCGTATTCGTAATGTGTTGGGGCTTCTTACTGGATTTTAATTAAAACAAAAAATGATACAGTCTCTAATTGGGCATGGTTCCGTTAAAACAGCATACATACACAATATATTATCACCTGATTATGTATTGCTCATGTAAGAAAAATAACTTGTAATTCAGGCATGCTCAGGTATCCATAAAGGCCTCAACTCTTCTATCCCCTAACAAATCTGTGGTTAAATCTGCAATTTTTCTGTAAGATCTCGGTATGAGTAAACTCATGAAACTATTAATTTCTGCCTTCATAATACAGCGCACTCAGCGTGGGCTTTCCTTCTCCCCACTGCACATGCTTCTTCAGGCCATATAGTCCTAAGCAGCTATTAATTTGTATTCAAACTGGTGATTGTCATGGCCGTAGATAATTGTGAGCAATATTAACAAGAGCTAGTGATGCTTCATGTGCAAGGTAATGAAATGGAGTTAAGAAATCGGTCCTTCTCTGTTGTGCTGTGCCTGGGCCAGTACAGGTGATGTGTTGAGTAAAGATTTGCACATTGTGGTTTTGGGCTTAAGATAGCATTGTGTGACGATATAAGCTGGTACAATAAATCTACCATAACGTGATATGATGTAATTAGAATTTGTTTGCGTGAATGACAAATAAACATACTAATGTGTGCAATAGGTATTGGAGCCCATCAAGAGCCCTGCTTACTTAAATTCTGTTTTCATTAATATGCCGCTTAGCTGATTTCAGCATTTGGGCTGTAAATTCATTTCGTTGTTGAAGACCCTTGGCTTTGCAGAGAAGCTTATTGTGCTCTGAACGTATGCGATACATACAGTGCTTATTCACATAACCCTTCTGGGCTCGGCCGAAAGTTTTTACACTATACTTCTAGGACCTTTTGTGGGAGGAATGCACACCAAATTGTTGAGAAAAATGATTTGCCATGTGATTTAAAACAGAAGGTGGAGAACAACATTTAAGGGGCAACTTTCTGCAACATGAGAGATGCAGAGGTCAGCTGCATGGAGCTATGGCAACTGAGACTGGAGTTGTAAGTCCTTTGGGTAAAAGATGCTCACAAAGAGCAGGGATTAATGTAATGAACACCTTATGCTCCCTGCATAATATCGACTGCAATCTTTGCTTCTAATCCACTTATTATGGGCAAAGAAATTTATCTGGTAGCTCAATTATTGGAATAAACTTTGCTATGGTGTTTTTTTTCCTCCCACTGATACAATGATAATAACCCTTGAAATTCTTAGAAAATTAAAACATTAATCCTGCCTGCAGTGGTTGATGATATTTGACAATCTCTGCATGAAATAACTTGGCTAGCAAAGTCACTGGGACAAACTTCCAGATGACATAAGTAGTATTTTTTGTTGTTGTTTTTTGTTTGTTTTTGTTACTTTTTAGGAGGTAGAATAGCTAATATAAAGTGGGGAGAGTGGTCCTTTGATTAGCACAGAAAGGCCAGGTGAGCTTCACCTGCTTTGTGCAGGCTGTCCCAGACTCCTCCAGTATGTTGCTGCTTTTCTTGCAGTTCACCTGGTTTCATCCCTTTTGGTCTGTACACCACAGCTGGTACGGATTTGTTTCTGTTGGGTGTATTGAGATTTAGTTATATAACTGGTGAGGTTGTCTCTAAATAAGATACTACAGGTATGTTAATCTTCGTATATTAATAGTAACCATGTTTTGTGATGTGTTTTCCTGTCCTTTGCCTTGGACAGTTGTCCTCACGGACACTGCTTTGTGCATGGTAGTGGTTTGAACCCATATGCCCCCTTTCAGTGTGGTAGCCACATAGTTGCTGTTGGATAGCTTTCCTGCTACAGCCACAGGATGCCCTGTTTCCTTCAAGTTCACTTTAATCCTGCAGCCTTCCAAAGATTCTTGCACCTTGTAGTCTCAATCAGCTCTACCTGTGTTGGAACTGCCGCGTTCATTGCTGATCTGCAGCCTGCGACTGCTGGCAAGAGTCTGGTAACGCGTTATTTAACAAAGTAGCTCCCCACTTGTGGTGCGTCTGCTCATTCCTCACACTCCATTATCAACAAAATTGCATCTTTTCCGTTACAGGAGGCATTTGTTATAGTTCCAAAATGTATAGATTGTATTTTAAAAAGAGACAATTTCACTACTTTTCCTCCAAATTTGACCTGCCTATAGAGAGTTGGGAACATATTCTTAAGCATTTGAATGATTTCTTTTTTCTTTTCTCTCTCTTTTTTTTTTTTTAAGAAAAAATAGTTGATAGCTTCTGTTTACAGAACCTAAATTCCTTTATTGTTCTTTGAGTGATGGATCAACCTTCCTTTGTTCTATTATTATGTTGACTCTTTTGGAATTAACTCATTTTAATGTTTTTTGCAGAGTGAATGAGAGTGAATGGTTTACACCATTTTTATACTTCTGTAACTTACACAAATACAAACTCAAGCTGTGCATGCAGTTGTGTCATGTCCATCTGTGCACACCCATCCAAAATCTGTACTGTAACAGTAAGAGGGATTTGATTCTCCACAGTCTTAGGGCAAAGAATTACTTTTTATAGAACACTTTCCATTGTGTAACATGGTTGGAGAACTCATAATTCAGTTTCTGTTTCTAAATAAAGTATTAATACCAGTGTTAAAACACAGCTGGTCATTGACTTTAAAATTATCATTGTCAGGGAAAAAAAAGCGTGACAAGTTAAATTTCATGAAGAAGATAGCAAAATTGTAGTCAACTATTGTGCAAGTCAAAGATTTGCTTAAAATTACTGGGTAAATATAAAAAGTTTTCACACCTCTAGTTTCATTTTAAAACATCCTGAAATAAAAACTTCAGGCTTTTATAATAAGTATTCTTTATCTTTGTTCATCAAATAAACGGTTATCAGAAGCTTGACCTAGTAGATGCAGTGGTTGTTTTACTGTCTAGGTGGAATAAAACCTCCGTGCTTCGGTAGAGCTAGTGGCATGAGTAATGGGGGGGAGGAGAGAGGAACGGGGGCTACAGTTTTGTTTTTTATTCCCCCCCCCCATTACTGCTTAAAACTTTCTCTCAAGAGCAGTTATTTAGTGTAATATGCAGTGCTTCCGTCATATATATGCACATATAGCTATACACATATAGCCTTTCTTGACTTTGTTTTAAGATGTGTTTATTACTTCTGTGAGATACAGAAAATCCAGATGGAAACCTCTACCTACACAGTGTGCAGATTCTGCCTTTTAGCTGAACTTTGGTCATCTCAAAAGATAGATCTGTATGGCATCTGTGTGCACCCGAGTGTGTTTTTGTTTGTTTGCTTTTTTATTTTATTTTATTATGCTCATCTTTTGACTTCTGTAGACTGGAAACTAAATCCCAGCTATTATCTGTGAATGCTTATCTCTATTTGACAGTGGAAGACAGCACAGCTGGATAAATAAGGATCATATATTCTGTGACTTCTCTTGTTTCCTAAATCTTCCTGATCTGGTAGAAAATGCAGAGCTCTGTTAAATGAAATTTCATAGTTCTTATTTGAAGGGCACAAAGATTAATCTTGAGATAAACCCGTGAAAGGACATCAGGGAGGGCTTGTCATTTTCCAAAACAAAAACCAAATACAGAGCAGAATCTAGTCACTGATGTGTGTTGAAATCCAAACATACGTTGTTTTAATTCCTGCAGTGTATTTCACCTGTTACAGAATCTTGGAAGCATTTAGGTTGGAAAAGGCCTCTAAGATCATTAAGTCCAACCGTTAACCTAGCACTGTTAGGACTGCCACTAAACCATGTCCCTACCACCACATCTATGTGTCTTTTGAATACCTCCAGGGATGGTGGCTCAACTGCTTCCCTGGGCAGCCTGTTCCAGTGCCTCACAACCCTTTCAGTGAAGAAATTTTTCCTGATATCAAACCTAAACCTCCCCTGGTGCAACATGAGGCCATTTCCTCTTGTCCTATTGCTTATTGCTTTGGAGGAGAATTATTTTCATTATATAACATTGGCTGTCTGAGAAGAGTGCTTGATTGCTGAATGTATGTTCTGCAAAATCAAAGTATTGGCTTTCAACACAAAATACAAGTTGCTCCTCCTCCTGACAGCTACATTAGCTGCAGAATTCATATCAAGTGTCAAAGCACAATTTACAATACTCAATAATTCCTCATGTTTTTAGTTAAAAATGGAAGTATATTAATTTAAGTGAACCTCACTGAGCAGAAAAAGAACCAATGTTTAGTTTACTTATATGTGAATAGGTGGGTTCTGAACACATGAAAATAGAGCTTATATTCACCATGCATGACAATTATAATGCCTAATGAAGATGAGAGAAGAGTATTAACTGCATATACCTACGTGTATGACTTATTATGTATACCTGTTTGGGATCAGGCTGATGGTAGTTGGTATTCTTCAAAACTAAGTGTTTCTTTTCATTTTGTTTTATAGAAGAAACGAAAACAGAGTACTCAAGATGAAGATACAATCAGTATCTGCAGCCTGGATACAAGTGTGAGTAACTTCTTTATTTTCCTTTTTGCCTTTTCTTCCCCTCCTTATAAAATAAAATCTGGATATTATGGTTGCTCTGAAACAAACCCATTCATCTTTTTAGCTGTATTGTTTTCATGTGCAACATGAATAATTTGTTTTGCTTATTATTAAAAATTTAAATTTGATATATTACTGCTTTTCATTTTTCTGTACTAGTATTTTTAAAGAGAAAAATGAAAGTTAGAATGACAGTTCATTGTAAAGCAGTGAATCTCTTATTAGTAAATAATTATCAGGACAAAAAAGCATTGTGAATACAGGACTTAAAAACAGACCTTTTATCCTGTTGCTTGGCTATATGAGAGATTTTATTTCAGTTATGCCAGTGATGGATATTACTGGTGTGGGGAAGCTGTGTAATGTGGTATTAATACAATTATGAGATCTACATGCATCATTTTTGAAGTGATGTGCTGAAGATACAGCTATGATTTTCTATCACACTTCAGATGTGAAGAAAACATCAGAAAACGTTCTATAAATTCTGCAGTTTTAACATACTTTTTAACATTTTTTTTAACATGTATACTGGTTTTGACTTCTGAGTATTTCTTATTTTGTTCTCTAAGTAAATGTGAAATATTGACTTGTCTGTGAGTTGGTAAAGATTGATTTTATTTAAAAAAAAAAAAAATATCGCAGTGACTGATGTCTGCTTATTTTAAAAATAAGCTTTAGGGACCAAAATGTTTCTGTTGATTTTGGTGGATGTCAAGTCAAAGTGTGTGCGTGTGTGTAATTACGCAGTACACCACAATACGTGTGGTCTTCCATGTAAAGCTGTGACTTAAGGGTACTCTTTGTCTGGCAACTGTCTGATATCTTTGAGAAGATGGGCCAAATAGCTTGCATGTATATCCTTAGTGAAAGCATTTATTTTCTAGAGCAGTGGCTAAGGGCACCAAAATTGAATGCACATGTTCCTTACTAAGAATTTAGATTCTAACTGGGGTAATTATATATTATTAAAGTTTTCAGGTAATAAATCTCTCAGGCTCTGTAATGAAATCAGAATATATATGTATTTATTAAGTAGCATATGTATTTAACAAATAAGCATATTAGACTTTCCTGTGCAGCATACTTCCTGCTTTGCATAATTACGCGAGCGACTCCCGCTCGGTTCTTCCAGCTCCCAGAGCTGGTGCTGCAGTGGAGCGCTGCCGACCGCGTGGTGCGGTCACGGCTACGCTGGCTTCAGTGCCCGGCCTCCAGGACGCGCCTTGTGCTTTGCTGGGGTTGGTTTTCTTCTATGCTTGCTGGCGGTACTTGCCAATGGAAAGATCTGGCAATCTTTTACCCTGCCTAAAGTTTCCAGTTTGCATAGATGCATCTGTTCAGCACCTTTGTCCCGGAGAGGTGGGGGATAGGAAAGAGAGGGTATTAACCATTTAAAGACTGGAGTTGCTTCGTGCCTTGGAAAGCAACATACATATTCAGATGGCTGGGTCTTCTGCCAATTTACCTCATCATCTGTCTACAATCTTTTTATAAAAATAGATTTAAAATGTTTTTATGACTGACCATAGCCAGACACACCTGTCTTTTCAAGAGGAATCAGTCATGACAGAATTTCCTTTCAGAGGAAATGCTGGTTGGAGCTTTGCTGACTCAGGACCAGGACTGGTAACCTAAGCACATTAAATAATCTTTGTATTTGTTTAGTGATCTGGACTGGTATTGATGCTTCAGGAGTTGATAAACTGGCTTATTAAACTGGCTGGTTGGTCTTGGCTCATTTTATTGCCAGCTTAAAGAAGTGGATTTGTAAATCCCCTCAATGTCAAACAGTTAGTGATAACTTGTGACAGATGTGGCCAGCAGACTGTGAGGGCTGTTGAGTGCGTGAATATAGAAATGTAGTGCAGTCTGAAGTCTGTTTTTAAAGGAAAAGGTATGTATTATCCAACGTGGTTTTGTTCATGTTGACCTCCATGGAAAGGCTTATTTGTATCATCTGCACAGTTAACTCAACCTGTAGTGTTCCATGCTGTGCTCTTAAAGTGGTGATACGTTCTAGAGTGATTTGCATATGTGTACTGATTTACCACATATTATTAACATCGCTTACACAAATTTTAGATTTTATAGATAATCTATTATAGCTTGGAAAATTGCGACGGAGAGAATGAGACATGAGAATGAGAGTTTTCAAGGTCATACAGGGCTAAGTATTTTTTTTTTTTTTTTTTTATTCAATTTCCAGAGTTTTCTGTCTGTGCTTTCAGTCCTTGTTGCTGCTGCCACTTTTGCTCTTTTCTAAGACCCAGCCTTTGAAACTTAGGTCTTCGGTCTGTGAGATCCTCTTCTGAGCCAGGTGTGTTGCTGGAGGACAAACCCTTGTGTTCCTCAGTCAAGATCAGGCAGCCAGTTCTTTCGCTGTGCTCTGCATCTTGCTTGGAAATAGCATGACTATTTACTTTCTGTAGTGAAGTGCTCTTTGGGAAAACAAATTTTGGACTGTTGCATGTAGTTGGTATGTTATACCAAGCGAAGCAGTGATGGACATTGTTGTCTGGAGGTTTTTATGGATAGCACTCAGCAAGAAGGTTAAAAGCAATATATTTTTAATTGCTGTTTCAAAGCGGGTAACTGCAAAGTTGTTGCAATCTTGTAATGATGATAGATGATTCCATGTGTCTCACGCGTCCCAACTCCATAAAATCACAAGTAACTCAGGAGGTATCCAGAGCAATAAGCTGGTGAAAACCTAATACAACACTTGCACTTTTCAAAATAAAATTGTAACTATTTAAACAAAATCCCATCCAGGAGAAGAAAAAGGTCAGTGTTGTGCAGTTCCTCTCTGCTATCAATTGTATGCAGAATTTGTTGTAAGCTCATAGAAGTTGCTTCTGTTTCCTTGTCATATTGAGAAGGAACACACCACAGGTGCATGATGAACTAGATAAAGTAAAACATTTTCATATAAAGCCTCAGAAGAGTTGTTTATTTTGGTTATGTATAACAGTTATCATTACTGAAAATAAAACTCTTCCAAATGATAACTTATCAGTGTATTTGGAACTGGACAAGTCTTAATGCTCATCTGTCAACTTGCAAGTTAATAAAATATGCTCCAATATAAACTATGAACAAAAACGTACACAGACTTAAGCATGATTTGCATACACTATATCAGAGTTCATTAATTTTGATTGCTTTTAGTGCTGAGTGAACATTTGTTATGTATTTGAGAGTCAATATAACTGAAACGTTCTTTGACCTAATTAAACTTAATTATAAACTCAATAATATTTGATTGCTAAGGTATGGTGAGGTAGCTTTGAAAAGCTTAGAGGGGATTATATCTGCATCAGCTTATCGAAGTTGAGATAATTAAAATATATATTGTATCTGGGTCTTCTTATTTCTATTAAACTCTGCTGTGTTGTATGTTCAGAGTATAAAAGGCATTCAGCTTGCCCAGTAAGATGTATACAGTATGGTTGAATTATGCATGACTTTTTAATATTGCTCTATTGCATAGGCGGTCAGTGTTCCATCTGTATTCAGACTTTATTATAAAGTGACTGTTCTTAATCCATTATTAATCCATCAGATGATTGGAATAGGCTAGGCACTGTCTGCTCTTGGCATTATTTGGAGTACTGTAATGTCATTTATCTTAAGGCTATGTTTTGTTATTCTCTTGCTATTTCTCATTAAACAAGGCCTACAAGTGCTCTGTTGGAAAAATTTATAAAATGCTGGTTATGCTGCATTCTTTTTTTTTTTTTTTTTTTCCCCAATTCTGGAATGATCTCAGACTTCCTGTGTAGTGTTGCAATACAGTTGCTCTTTATTTACTTGCATAACTTCTCAGAATTTGGCTAATTGTTCCAGTAAACCTTGCAGATAATTCTGGTGAAGATAACAAATGTGTGATGAAGTTGGACATCTTCAATACAAATCTGTCTATGCAATGTGCCAAATACTTCACGAACATGGACCAAACTGTCTTTATGCACACTTGTGCAACTGGGAACTGTGTAAGAAAATGATCTCTTGTACAAAATCACCTCGATTCTAAAAATCAAAGCTGTTCTATAGATATCTTAAACAAAGTATGAAGGTTAAAACTACCTTTCTTTAAGGTTTAACTCAAACTATAAGAATATCTTACTGTGACCTACTAACATCTATTTGTTTACTTCTATTTAGATTTAAATTTATGTACAAGATGTACATTGACCACAAACAGCCTTACCTACAGTGCAGAGACCCCCTGCCCCTGGGGAAATTGTTCTCTCTTTTTTTCTCCCCCCTGCCCCAAAAAAGACATGGAAGAAAAAACACTTTGGCTAATTAACATATATGGCAAATTCAGTACGAGTCTGGCCTAGTTCAGTACCACTCTAATGCAAGACTACGTAGCGATCCTGTATGTTTTAAGGATGACCACATGAGCATGTGTTCTGGCAGGTTACTGAAGCTGTTGCTGTATTAGCAAGTTCAACGTATGTTCACGCACAAAATGTGGGGTAGGGGAAGAGACTGAGAGAAACTTTCAACCTTTAATTATATAGATGGAGTTTATGTGGAAGGTATGAATAAAAATCTTATATGCAAATTATATTTGGGGAAATCAAAATTGTTTATATTTATTTTCATTAACGCACAGAGATCCCTCACTGACAGTACTTGGTCTTTTAATGGTTGGGGCTTTAGTGGTAGGATCCATCCTGCCTACCTTTTGGCAGCTATGTCTGGGAGTTAAGTTATCTTGATTTCCTTGTATGCTTTTGAGATTTGGGTCGTCTTTTGAAGAGAACATTTTAGAGAGGTCAGCTGAATCTTGCATTGACGCTATGTGAAATGTGTTTTTCAGCAAAGGAACGATACTGCAGAAGGAAAGTACAGGTATAGGCTCTAGGGAGGTTGCTGGGAGATGTGTGCCTTGTTCTTTTTTTTCCAGCAGTTGTGCAGGAATGCATAAACTTATGCTTCTGACCTCATGGTGCAGTTAAAGGACTTCTGGTATCCTTTCCTAGCATTCTCCTTTTTGGTTCTTTCTCTCTTCCAGCTTACTGGTGTGGATGCCTTTTTGGGAGTAAACGTACTGCTGTACCTGTGGTTTTAATGCTACTGTCCTCAGCACAGCTAATAGTGGTGGAATTGATGTAGTTAAACGCCTGCGTGGTCCTGGTCCACAGGAGATCCATAAGTGATAGCGGAGTTACTGAAACCATGTGCAAACTAATGGAAGACCCAATACTGCAAAATATGGAGATTTTGGTTTGCCTTTTTCAAAGTATGTAAGCCTACACTTTAAGTATTTGAATGGTCTCACTAACTGCTGGAAGTCAGAGAAGCGACTTCCAGGTGGATAAACATGTTCAGGTGTGGTTCACTGGACCGCAGTGTGATTAATCTGGACAAGTTAACCCCATGATAGCTGCCCGTTGGCATCACAAGTGGTATTTCTTTTTTTGTTTACGATGCTGATACTGGAAAATATTTTCAACTGCCAAACTCCATGTGTTCTGTAAAATCTTTGAAAGATCAGAAGATGCATTATTAAGAGATGTGTGTCTGAAGTGGAACAAAAGGAAGCATGTGCACTCGCTATTTATGGTCTTGACTAAAAAGGCAGAGTTAGATTAAACAAGTTATTGTACTCTGAGACATGTAACAGTAGAGGAAAAATAGTAACACAAATTCCAGAGCTAAGGATGATTGATATGTGCATAAAGATGCAATAAACAAAAAAGAAATAGAAATGTCCGAGTGAAGGAAAAAAAAAAAGATAAATTCCATTTATTGTACATGCCTTTTCCTCTGCATCGAGATTCTTTATTGTTTTGCAATTCTCGTCGTTCAAATTAGACATTCAGTATAATCTTTGAGGAGAAAATAAAGCAAGATTTTGTGGCGAAATTGTTGGTTCCTAGAAAACCATTTTTCTTTCAATGTTATACTTTTTTTGGATGAGGCGTGCTGAGTACCGGAGTTCATAAACTGAAAAAATGCATAACTGTGGAGCAAAAGACAGGCACTGTGAAATCTCTTAAAGGGATCCAAGGATGCTTTTCAGGTATTGCAAAGCTATCACTTTTGCCATCTATTTTGATTGCTGATCAAATCTTAAATTGTGATCAGCTCTTGGGAGCTGTGGAAGACTTGTGGTATGAAACTGGAAAGAGCTTATACCAGTTTTTAGATTTACTGTTTTTTGGTGCAGTCAACCATGGTCATGCAATTTTTTTCTTTTGACTGTAAAGAGAAAAGAGAGGAAAATGAACGAAGGTCTTGCCCCCAAACCAGAACCATTTCATCCGAAAGACGCGTTCAGTCTGTGTGCTTTGCTCCAAACCGCAGAAAATTTCCTGGCAGAATAATGTGTGAGACTGAAGAGAACCTAATCTTCAAGAAGTACAAATAAATGATTCTTTTTAGAAACCTGCAAACAGCACCCTATTTATATCTCTGATTCAATTGGATTGAAAATAATTAGTGTGGATATTAATAATAATATAGATTAGGTTCAGTTCAGGCTGGCTGCCTCGTTGTCAACTGAGGGCCCTAACTGAGCCTCGCGATTTGTGCTCAGCTCTGAGCTAGAGTATGGGGCAGCTTGTGGCAGCTCCTTATAAGCCCTTTTGGCCGTACCTACATAAACTGCAGCCCAGCACTTCTTGAGCTACAGCAGCTACTCTGTATATGGTACGCAGAAAGTGAGTTTATGATTAATTTCCTTTAATATCTTTTATATCCTATGTTGTTTTCAGAACAGTGACTACATAGGCTGATGGTGGTTAGTAGGGCAGTATTTTCCAGTATTGTTCATATTTCATTGCACTGTAGTAATCTGATAAATCGATTGTTATTTTCTTGAATTATGCTGTTTCTTTTATGATATCCCTCTGTAATGGAAACCGGCAATTGAAGTTTGAATTCAATTTAAATTACTTTTGGGTTACAGAACCGGACTTGATGTATGCTTACGTTCAACATGGCAAAATCGGGAGCATTTGTGAACAGAAATTAGCCAGATGTTATTGACAGCTAGGAAGTTGGGTGTCTGTTAAGAAATGAATTGCATGTGTGTTGATTGACCTGATGCATATTTGCAGAGATGCAATTACATTTTTATAATGAAATTGAATGAAAAAAACCAGAGTTATTGTAGTTTGGCTTGTTTATTTGGAGGACAAAATAAAAACTGATGTTAGTTCCATAGTGATAAATATAATATAATCCAATATATTTCTTAAAATTTAATTTTATACATCTTCATTGGTAACTGTATTTTGTTCTCGATATATAATATGGACCATGGAGACAGAATTTGTAAGAAAAAGAAATGTTCTGTATAAACAATGTATTGTATATGCCCTTTAATCAGAGCCCAGTGTCTCCACATTGTTATACTTTTGATTGTAACAGTCTACCTGTACTTACTGCATTGAAGAGGAAAAGGATGGCTCATTCTTCTTTCAAACAGCTGCTGGAAGTGTTTGAAATTGTGATATAGTCCGGTGCTTATTGAAGTCTGGAATAGAAGTCAGGTCAGGATTTCATTAAATTAGTGTGGCTGTATGTTTTAGCCCACAGCTTTCTGTAATGCCAACTACATTTTGGCTGTGATTCTAAGTGACCAACTGGAATAGGAAATTAAGTTTGTACATAAATCTACAATTATGCCTCTATAAAATCCTAGGGCTTGGATAGACCTTATGAGGCCATTTGTCCCATCCTTCCTTCTCAATTATTGAGTTAAATGATAATGAAGCTAGTTATGACAGATATTCCTGTTGTTTTTAGAAGCCGCTGCTGCTTCTGCAGGCAGCCTAGTGTAGACCTTCACTGTCTCTGTTAACAAGACTCCTTGTAACTAACCCAACTGTTTCTTTTTGTAACTTACGCCCTTTTGCTCTTTTTGTTTGGTGTTGTTATGAAAGCAGGACTTTTCTGTATTTTATGACTGAGCATCCCTTCTCCCCACCCCAGTTCCTCATCTGTAGGCTCAGCAGCCTCATTTTCTTCTTTGTCACCAGTCTCTCTGATCTTTTCTGCATTCAGTGTCTCTCCCAACTCCAATACTCAAACCTGAACCCTATTACAACTGAGTGTTCTTTACTAGCATTGAGATAATTTTATGTCACTTAAGCTATTGTCCTGTATGTGTCAGGTATAGTAATTGCACTTCCCCCACAAAATAACGTTTTTAGTGTTCATTCAGCTTATCCATTAACATTCCAGATCCATCACTGAAGAACTAGTATATAAACCATTGCTAATAACAGCCTTGATATGTGCTTACATGATACAATCCGTATTGCCAGCTTTACTTTAAGATTAATAGATGCAAACAAAGGTCCAGGTTAAAAAAGTTGGACATACAAAGACAAGTTTGAAACATTTACTGAAATTTTTATTCCAAGATTCATTTATGTTCTTATCAATGACCCTTTCAGCACTTTGTCAACACTAATGTCAAATATACGCTAGGATCTCAGATCTCAGGAAAATTTTTTCCAGTTGCGGAGTATTGATAAAGTTTCCACCAACTTGTGTGTGTGTGTGACAGGGAGGGTGGTGGGGAATATAGTTCGTTGGCTTAAGCAGAGGCAGCTTATGTGGTCTGTCTTTTCCACAAAGTGTTTGTTTTCCAAAGCTGCTTTGAGACCAAGATACAAAAATTTCTAGAGCAGTGTTCTGCACTGCCATCGCTGATTATTACAATTGAAAGGGATATATAAGTGCAAGCTATTAACCAAAGTTCACTTCAGCGCAGAATCATGTAGGAAGTCCTAAGCAAGTGAATCTTAAAGCTTATTGTTGAGAGAAGTGTAACATGCTTCTTCATAAAATTTCATTATTTTTCTCCAGGGGCATCTTTCAGTGTCACGGTAACCTTAGAGTATCTATGCATAGCAGCAATTTCCAAATTCATTTGGTAGCCCTTAGGATCCCTTATCTCTTGGAAAAAAAAAATTTTTTGATTACTTCTCCCATTCCATTATTACTGTAGTTATGTAATCAGGACAGCTGAAGGATATCTGCTTACAGCTGCTGACTCACTTTGTTATGCAACTGAACCCAGTTTCCTTAGCTACAGGGTGGAAAGCAGCAAGGAGGGGAAAAAGCCCCCAGCAAATAGAAGCCCAACAAGTGTTTGGAAATGCTCCAAGAGTATTTAACAAAAATAACGTTATTGTTTACAAGGGTGTGAGTGTGTTTCTCAATCAAATATCAGTATGCCAGCTCCACTGATGAACGAAAATGCAGAAGAAGGAGAATGAAAACACACATACACTGTGTATGTACATACATATGTACTTACATGCGCACACACACAGCAATGTTCTTGATTGCTGAGCTACAACCACTGACATACCGGAGGCTGAGTGAGATAACTGAGTCACTTTCAGACCTAACATGCAGTGAGCCTATCATGTACATGACATGTCAGGACCCTACAAATCTGCCTTAAAATAAAATAATAATAATAATAAATAATAATAATAAAATAGATTTTAAGATTAGACTGAATTTTCAAGCTTATTTTGAGCACAAGTCTGTCATAAAACCATCCTGCCTGTACTGGGACAGAACATCTCCAGTGGTAACTTCTGAGATCTTCACAGTTATTGGAACTTGTTCATTTAGATAGCTATGAAAATTAGTCAGTAGAAAATACAGTAACTTGAATATGAACCTGCAAGGCTCATACAGGTGGTCTTCATTCAGTTCTAAATTTGCAAGGTCAAATCCAGATCTACTGCTATGTTGGAAGATTGTTTCTTTTACTTTCTCTACACTCACTCCTACCTTAACTGCTAAATCAGTCTTTAGTTGGCTTAAAATGTCTATACTTTTAATTATTCTGTTAATTCTGAAGGCAATGGTTGTGTAAGAACCTAGGTGATATTTTTGAGCACCGTTCACAAGCAAACCAATATTGCAAGGATTTGACTTTGTCTTAGGAAATGCTGAGATAGCTGCTATTTTTGTACATTACAAATATTATCTAAACAGTTTGCATTTGCTTTGCACTGGTGTTAAAGATTGCCTTTGAGTTTTGTGTGCCTCTTATAGCTCAATCCCTTCAAGGAGGAGAGATTCACCTGATTTATCTCAGTAACCTGGCTTCTTTAGTGACCACTTGATAGAATTGGAAACCGACTTGCAATTTCTTTAAACAGCTCTTTCCTGGGCTGCAAGCAGGTTAGCTGTCAAAGGTGTTCCTCTGCACTATTTAGAACTGCATGCCAGTTTTTTTTTTTTTAAAGGTGCTTAGGTACTGATGGGTGCATAGATCTGTATATAATTTGCAAAGGTGCTGAAGCATTTAATTTCCAAATGTGACTGTAGGTAACTTAATATATTTAAATAACTAGTTCTGTATGCTTAATGGTTCTACTCAATTTTAACTCACTGTTAGAATGTAATTGAATTCTGATTTGATTTTCTAAAAATGTAATTCAGAAAATAATATTCAATATCCAATATTCAGAAGGCAATATTCCACTAGTCTTTTTTCTTAAGCATGTTGATGAAAACACTTAATGGATTTTTGTGTATTTCCTCACAAAACTGTTATAATTTGGGAATTTTCCCTTCCACATTACCTTACTGTATTTATAAAAAAAAATGTAAATTTGTCATCTTCATGTATTTAGAACAAACTTGATTTTAATATATGTAGGGCTTTACAGCATAAGTGGCTTAATTACCTACCTGATTGAGTAGAATAAAGCATTAGGTTGTTGTTTTGAATATTAAGCTTATTCTGTACTGGCTGCATATTACTGAAAAGTTGAGGCAATTTATAATGGTTTACTTTTATTATTGTTTGGATAAGTAACTGATTATTAAAGCTTTAAAAAATCATATTAAATAAAAGTAGAAGGTGTTGGTATTGCTGTAACCGTAAACTAGGTAGATACCCTGGTAAATACAAAGAGTATCTATAACATTATTAGAATTACAATTTACCTGTTTTAAGTTTTATTTAATTGCGCGATTTTGCTTTTACTGTGTGATAAGCTAGTTCTTCAATGAAATGTAAAAACGGTACGTTCTTTTTTGCCTTTTTTGAATACATCCCCTTTCAGCAGATCTTGTTCACATATCTTTGTTAGTATTGAATTTTGGGACATGCAAATGGCAGGGTATGATAACTGGAGGTTAAGTATATAACCTTGGTAAAGAGTGTTGGTGTTCTTTGTGTAGTTGTTACTCTTCCGTAAACATTAGTGAAGAGCTTTGGAGGTAAATGAAATTAATTGCGGTCTTCCCAAAGTGCAATAATTAACAAAACAAATACAGGCCTTTTAGCTGGAGGGGGAGAAGCTGGCAGTAAATTTCTTCTTCCTGAGGATTTAATAGAATTTCTGCCAGAAACCTGTGATTTCGTTCAAAGAATGGGGGCCCTGATTGTGTGGAAATATTAACAAAAACAAGCTGCGAATTTTAACAGGCATACACTCTTATTTATTCCTTACAGATCTCTGTACCAAATCTGTCAGCATCTATATCAGATGTTTTGGTCTGAAGTGTCTGTTGTTGGGGCTAAAAGGTGGTCAGTGATGGGGTGTGGACAGGGTGGGACTTAGGACTTAGGGGCAAACTGGGACTGTTTTTTTTTGATTGATTGTTTTTTTTAAGAAAGCTGAAGCACTCTGAAAGTATGTGTTATAACTAGTAACAAGTTACTAATTGACTGTTAAGTATAGTTAAGTTCTGAAAGTATTTGTAAGTAATACAGGGTAGTTGAATGAACTCTCTCATCTCTTATATGAAAGCTCCACGGTTGCTTCTTAATTAAGGCAATTGAGTTAATTCTGGGGCATAAAGCTGAGAGCTTTCTCAGCATTGTTGTATGCATGATGTTATTTATTGTATGCATTGTGTTATTTGTGAGAGTTATTGTTCTCATATTCTGTAGTTTCTTGCTTACATCTGAAACATGTTAATTATGTCTCTTGTGTGACTTTTTTTTTTTTTGTACCATGACTTCTTAGAATAACACGACAACTTCCTGTGCACCGTGTGAAATTTGCTCTGAATTCAGACAGCTCGTGTATTTTAATCTTTGAAGCCATTTTTGCTATTAGGGTAAAACCTCTTACCAGGAATCACATCTTTTTATGCTCTTTTTTTTTTTCTGCCCACATAAACTTGCTAACGGTTTATAAATAATGAATTTGCTGACTGTGTCTATGTGGAATTGGCCAAAGAACTGTTGTGGAGGATGGGTTTGTGTCTATCTGGAGTTACGAGACATTTCTTGTAAAAACTTGGTTTATCACTTACCTGTTCTGTGGCTTGTTTTCACTGGTTATAGAATGCTGATGAGTTTGTTTTTCCTTAGTGATACTAAGAAATTGGTACTTTCTCAAGGAATTTAGTGCCCTAATTCCTGGTAGAAGTCAGTTTTGGGATTCTGAGCTTTCTCACCTGTGAGTTCTGGCAACTTCAGCTGCAGCTCGTGAAGATGGTGCCAGCCCTGCAGTCTTGAGCTGTCCTGAGGAGCTTCAGCCAGGGTGGCCCAAGCCACAGAACTGAGCTCGTGCTGGCTCCTCAGCGGCCACAGCTCACAGCATAAACCCTCCTGCCGACTCCATAAGTGCCAGTCCCTTCCTTCTCTTATGTCACCCTGTAGCCATTGGAAATGGGTAAAATAAACACAACTGGGAAGGAAATGAGAAGAGAGGAAAAAAATTCTAGCTGATCAGAACTCACTGTAGGGTTATCCTGAGGCAGTATATCAACATTTTTCAGAGACGTGAGTTTGGACATTTACATAGTACTAAAAGTGATTTAATTTTCCACTTTTTCTTGATTTTTAAATAAGACAAGCCTTATAGGTTCGTGCAGTCTTTGTTATCCAGCAGTTATAAGATGATTTTCTCTGGTTAGCACTCTTAAATCTCATGTAAAAGAGAGTATCTCATACATTTTCTGTGCTCCAATTATTTCCAAAAAAGTGGCATCAAGCTACAGCATTCACATTGTCAGTGTTCACAAAATCAGGAGCATTTAGTTTGTCAACATCTTTGTTTGTCTTATAGAGTGTTTTTTTTTATTTTTTTTAAGCTATTGATCATTTTTGCAGAGGTTTTCTGTAACATGATCTCAGCTTGTTAACCTTGTTAATTCTTATGCGACTTCTCTGGCTTTATTTAACACTGATTAACTTGCAGTGATGGATCTAGCTTTCTAATTATTGTTTATTGTCATGAAACAATTAGGCCAGGGAAAAATGCCTTTCTTCTGCCTTACTGGCTATTAAGCAAAGAGGCAAAAATGTCAATGGTCATCAGCGCAGTTGGACTTGATGATCTGCCTTTCTGTTTGAGTTCACAGATAACCTACTGTATGTGTAGAAATTGTACATGTGGTACAACTGTCAAATACTAAGTAATTTTGCATTAAGTCTATATATTTTTCTAATTGTAGGTATTAAAAAAGATTCTTTAAATGATATTCAGGCTTTTAACTGCTTATTAATGCAGGTTCTTTCAGGTACAGCATTTAAATTAAGTGATTTTTTTTTTTAATGGAAAAATAAAAAGACCAATAAAGTAGGATGCCACCTACATCTAGGGTCAAAAATGGAATTAGATGCATAACTGGCAGCTTTTGCCTAACTTCTCAGTAATTTAAGATGATGTGTCTCAGGAAAAATAACTTTCCCCATAGCTTCCTGGGAGGGAGACATTTCTTTTATTTTTTTTTCTGTCTCTGGCAATAGTAAGAAAGAATGTTCCATTAAATGAGGTGCCTTGTTTCCAACATAAGCCCTTTAGTAGCAACTAGTATAGCTATATTCTGGTTCTTACTGTCATCATCTGTCTTTTAGTGGTCTTTTTTTACATTAGCAGAAAACATAATGTCAACATTTTTATTAATAATTTTTCATCCATTAGTTAAGCAATGATGTATCTTTTGCTAGATGTATTTTTTCACATTTGTCACTTTTTGTACTCTTTAAAACAACTTCCTCTCTGTGGCATTCACTGTTTTAAGTAGGCTAAAAAACTACAAATGAGAGATGCGGATGAGGACATCTTAAAAAACAGCTCTTAACATTAAGCAGACCACAAAGGTTTAAATATACAAGCGCTGGATGGATTTACTGGTAAACCTCATCTTCCAGTTTCCTCTTAGTGATATTAGTTTAAGAAGCAAAGAATTGGTGCATTCAGCTGTGTTTGGTTTTTTTTTCTGTTAATCTGGTGTATGAGGTTATGCCAAAATGCAAACCTATGTGTAAGTGAGAAAGGAAGGACTGATAGAACCTTTGTACAGGAGTTCCTGTGGTATCTGTAGGTAGTCGCACAGATAATGAAGCAAAGCCATATTTTATTACCATTTGCATAACTTCCCAGTTTTTAAAAGTAACTCGAAAGAAGTGAGTTAAAATTTCCCGTTGGGTAAAGGAATAGGAAATGGAAGTGGGAAGAAATCATTGACGGCAACATTAATCTTTCTTCTGTTAAACGATTTTCAGACGAGCTAAAATGTTATAGCTCTTCCATGTAGAATTTTCTATGTGGAAAAACTAGATCTTATCCTTGGGGATTGTAAAGCCAATGAAGGAACCATTTATTGTTCTCAGTTTACTGTCATTTCCTAGTACAGAAAGGAAGTTGAGCCAGCTAGACTTGCACTTATGATTTTGGAGTGGCATCACCTGAAAAATACTTGAATGGCTTCTTTCTCCTTAATAGAGTTATTATTGATAACTAATTGAAATGAGGACCCGGGGAATTACAGGCCTGTCAGTCTGACCTCAGTGCAAGGGAAGGTCATGGAGCAGGTCATCTTGACTGCCAACACAGCATGCACAAGACAACCAGGTGATCAGGCCCGGTCAGCACAGGTCTACAAAAGGCAGGTCCTGCCTGACTAACCTGATCTCCGTCTGTGTATGATAAGGTGACCAGCTTAGTGGATGAGTGAAAGGCTGTGGATGTTGTTTACTTGGACTTGAGCAAGGCATTCAGTACTGTTTCGCACAGCCTTCTTCTGGAGAAACTGGCTGCTCAAGGCTTGGACAGATGTCCTGTTCACTGGGTAAAAACTAGCTGGGTGGCCGGGCCCCAAGGGCATTGTGAATGGAGTGAAATCTGGCTGGTAGCCGGTCACCAGCGGTGTTCCCTAGGGCTCAGTACTGGGCCAGTTTTGTTTGATATTTTCATCAACAATCTTGATGAGGGGATTGAGTGCACCCTCAGTAAGTTGGCAGATGACAGCAGGTTGTGCAGGACTGTTGATCTGCTTGAGGGTAGGAAGGCTCTGAACACGGGTCTGGATAGGCTGAATCGATGGGCCGCATCCAGTCGCATGACATTCAACAAGGCCAAATGCTGGGTGTTGCACTTGGGTCAGCACAACCCCTTGCAGTGTTATAGGTTTGGGGAAGAGAGGCTGGAAAGTTGCCAGCAGAAAAGACCCTGGGGGTGCTGGTTGACAGCCAAGTGAACATGAGCCAGCAGTGTCCAGCTGGCCAAGGAGACCCATGGCATCCTGGCCTGCCTCAGAAGTAGTTTGGCCAGCAGGACTAGGGAACTGATTGTCCCTCTGTACTTGGCACTGGTGAGACTGCACCTCAAGTGCTGTGTTCAGTTTTGGGCTCCTCGCTACAAGAAGGCTATGGAGTTGCTGGAACGTGTTCAGAGAAGAGCAACAAAGCTGGTGAAGGGATTAGAAAACAGGACATTTGAGGGAACGAGAGTTGTTTAGTCTGGAGAAAAGGAGGCTGAGGGGAGATCTCATCGCTCTCTACAACTGTGTGAAAGGAGGTTGTAGCATGGAGGGTGTCGGTCTCTTCTCAGATGGCAAGTGATAGGACATGAGGCAACAGCCTCAAGTTGCACCAGGGGAGATTTAGATTCAATATCAGGAAGAATTTTTTCACAAATAGGGTGATTAAGCACTGGAACAGGCTGCCCAAGGGAGGTGGTGGAGTCCCCATCCCTGGGGGTATTTAAGAGACGTGTGGACATGGTGCTTAGGAACCAGTACTATATCTTTCAGCAGTAAATATCTGGCCTCCCCTGTGGAAAGGTGGCTTGTGCTGAATGCTAATTGCTGATCAGGAAGGAAGGTTACAGAAATGCCATTCCTGTCAGGGGTCGGTGTGTGTGTGGCGCTGGCTGGATTCCTGCCCCGGCTGCCCAGCAGGATTAGTGCTTGACATGATGCTGCTGTGGACTGAGAGCTTCCAGCTGAGACTGCCTGCAGCAGCCACGTGAATCTGGCTTTAGACAGTTCATTTAAAATAATTCTAAGACCAAAAAACTAAAAAATGTCAAAGGCTAGTCTATATTAGGTTGGGTAACTATTCTTGTTGTACCTGTTCGTTCAAGTCATAGCTTAGCAGCTGACTGAGAGATGCGATGGTAAATACTACTACTGCAGGCACTGCTTATGTTGGTGAGGTTTGCACTTGGCTTTACTGTTTTACCTTTCTACATTTTGTAGCAATAAAGGCATATTGAGAAAGCAGCAGTTTTTTTTTTCTTCTATACTGCTTGCCATGTTTAATTTCAGGCTGCATTCAAGTATGTGCTGGTTCAACTTCATTAATTAATTCCAGGCTGCCTGTTCCAGGTGGCAGCTGCGATGTGAGCCTATTCTGTGCTGCCGCGTGCCCTCCCCCAGTCAGGTGTGATATGCCAAAGCCATACGTGACTAAGCAGAACAGGAAGAAGTAACGCTTCTAGATTTAATTAAGACAAGGTGTCTTTAAAGTTTCTTCCCCCACCCCCCTCATCCTCCAGTTATTTCCTGGTGTATTTTTGGGGCCAACTTTAGCAAGTTTAGGAAGGAACAGGTTTCAAAAACAGAAGCATGCTTCCTGAAATGCACCATTAAAAATTTCCACCTAGTTTCACAAACAAGGCATAATCCTCATCCTATAAGAACTGAATACAGTAGAAAAGAAACTGTAGTCTTAAATATTCAGAACTGTTTCACATATGGACAGAAATATTTAACAAAATGCTCATATCAGAATCTTAACTGTAAGCAAATATATTATTTCTTAGGAGCTTCTTTTGTATTTGCTTTTTTTTGCAACCCCACCCCAGTAACAAATGAACTGTTCGATTGCTTTCGCTAGTATTGATCTCTAAACACCAGAAATGAAATCAAGAGGGATTCATCAGGGCTAAAGACTTTCTGCTTTCTCTTTTTGCTAGAAATATGTCTCTTTGTAGTAATTTATTAATTGGGTTTCTCACTGTTACCACTATTTTTGGAAAATTGGCAATATCACACTCAAAAATGCTTTCTAATAGTCTGGTTTTAAATATAAGAATTGACTAAAATGTGGTTTATTGATTGCATTGCACCTTCCAGAGGGTTCTGGGATGTTGCAATTCTGACTGAAATGTTAGATGAAAGGCTGCCTAATTAAGAGGATTTTGCAGCTCAAATGTTGCAGCTGCTGAGAAAGAATGTGAGAGCAGGCAATGATTAAAAAAAAACAAACAAAAAAAAACCACCAACCAAACCAACAAAACAAAAAATCCAAAACAAAAAAAACAGCCCACCATCTTGACATTGAGACTACTGTAAAAGCTGTCGTATCTCAGGGAAATATTGGAGTTCAGTGTATATATACTGTAGATTTTTAAATATATAACAAAGAAAACTAGTAGAGTAGGTAGCAGTTGGGAAACAAGTGTAGTGTTATAAGGCGTGAGACTAGAAGTAGTTGTACTGCCTTGTTACTGTATCTTTCCCATATGTGCAAGTAATATCAGACAGGTGATTTAGTTTCCTAGAGATCAGGGAGACTGCTCATGTTCAAAAAGGTCTTTGTAGCTTCTTATTTCAGCTGTTTGGCTCCTTCCTGTGATGTGGTTAATATATCCTGCAGCGACACATTTTACTGCACATCTGCTGTTAGATAGCACGTACTAAAAGAAATGAGAAATGTAACTTCCTGATCTAGCAAAATAGATAGCTTCTTACTGTGGTAAAGCTGCAATCGTTATGGAAGGATAGATATCCTTTATTTTAATACAAAGACCAGAGTTAAAGGAAGCAATTATGAACAGAAGCAACAGAAGCAGGTAGTCTCTAAATGTTTGTGCAAAAACAACCCCACCAAATTCCAGAGAACAGTATGTAATAACATACCTGCTCTTCTGTTCCAGATATGAAGTACATTCCAATCTTTATTGTACAGCTATGCTTTTATGAAGCTGTCCTTTCAGCCTTTCGATTTTGATTCATCAGTGCAATGGCTGGACATTTCATATGACTTAAACATTTAGGTGTTTTTGTTGTGGATTTTCATTGTAAGTGCCTTAGGTCACCATGAATACCCAGTCTACGCTCTCCTCTCCTTGTTCAAGGAGGAATGGAGCAGAGAATTCAAGGAGAGTTCACAGAGCACCCTGAGAACACCTGTACCAGACACCGTGCTTGAAGCAGAGCGTTAGGATTAGCAATTCTTCATTGCAGTATGGTGGCATGGCAGCACTCTGGGAGCTCTTGCTTTTTTCCTAATTGTTTGGTGCTTCAATTATACTTTTCATTATTTAATTATCATATCTGGAATAAGGAAAGTATGAAGGCACTGGAATAATATCATGCTTCCAATTGATAATTATCACTGGAAGTATGAATAAAGGTTCTATATCCCCCAGCCTGGGAAAACTTTTTTTTTTTTTACCCCTCCAGTACCTTTTACTTCCCTTTTATTCTTTCAGCTTTTATACGTGACAGAATATTTTTGCTTCATCTTGCATTAGTATTTCTGGATGGTTACAAGGTGGTGTTTTCTCTTCTTGTGCACTATTTTACTTTTTTTCTAACAGGAATGTAGCTCACTGCTAAGTCAGTAAGATGGCTTCTCTTGGTATTCTAGTATCAATACCTCTAAACTAGTCTAAGTTCCTTCTACTCAAATTACCTTAAATCATACCAATGCAGTGTTTTTCTCATACAGGTGAATCTCCAGCCTGGAGTTCTAGGAATATTTCCTTGGATTTCAGTGTGGGCAGGGTTTCTCTTCCATGGTTTGCCCCTCTCCTGCCCCTCTCTTTAGGTCTAAAGTATGTAACAAAATAAATTTTTTTTTTTCTCTTGTCTGGACATAAAAATACTTTGTTTATACTGTCTTCTAAGGTAACAAAACACAGAAAACAGTTTGTAGTTAAAGTGCTTGCAAGCCATTGTAACTACGGCAAATTAAGTTACTGAGACATGCTGCGTGGTCTTGCTCTATTCCGTAGTAGTCTGGAACTCATACAGGAAGACATATTAAATTCCTCCTAAAATGTCTTGTTGCAAGATCACATGCATCTCTACTTAGACTGCTGCTTTTGTGTAAGGTCGAAAATTGAGCTTAAGTAAAAAGAATGGCTCTGGGAATTTTGCTGTGTGCAGTGCTGTGTATTGTTTGCTAGTGGGATATTCTTAATACGTTGCCTTCCAAACAGAAATGGTTCTACCCATCAGTACTGAACATGTATTACTACACATAAAATTCAGATACAAGAATTCACCTAATGCCACAATACCATCTCTTCTAAAATTCTTTTGCTGTGCTCTTGAATGGAAAAGGCATCATACTCAGCTGAGAAGTAGGTCCTTTCATCTGCCCTGTGTCTAATCTTGCATTTTATTTCTACCTGTCATCGTTAGTTTCTGGCCTTTGCTATTTACAAAGCTAAAATTCTCATTCAGGATCTTACTGTGTTGCACTCTGATTATTTGAACAATATTTTTTTCTGGCTTTAACGAAAACAGTTTTGCATTCCTCGTATGCAGCCAAATGTTACTACAAAAGTCATTTTCCTAGGTGGTCACTTTGGTCATTCTGTGCTTCTCTTTGCATTGCTCTAGTGACTTCTATTTTGCATCAAACAGAAACTACAAAGGCTTTTGAAAGGATAGATAAATCATCTATCCCTATCCCACAAATCGTTCTGTCGCTGAAGTGGTTCACTGCTGTTCCTGTCTGGGCTAGAATGCCAGCCCTCATCCTTAGCTTGCTATTACTTTGTCAGTGGTGGTTGGATTTACTTTCCAGTATTGCCTTTCCATTTTTTATTATTGCCTCTCAGTGCTGTTTTGGGGACTAAGTGTGGTGGTGAGGCACCTGTCCAGAACAGAGCTGTTGGGAAATGGTGCACCTGATGGCAGCTCATGGCTGCAGATTTGATGATGGAGGTCGCATAGAAGTAGAATGCACTTGATCTGTTGCCAGAGAGCAGTTTGCGAATAACAAGTTGACCAGAGAGGAGCTAGCCTTCAGAAATTATAAATAACATTCTTGAGCTAAGAATGATATATTCAGGGTAACTATTTGTCTTATTTCTGTTTCAACTAAAACTTTTTGTAGTTACTTTTGTACAGTATGGATTACTTCATCCTACTGTCCCTTGGGAAGATAGTGCTTTGTGACCTTAAGAAAAACCTTTTTGTAACCCGAAGTAAAACATTTCCTGAAATGGCTTCTTGATTCCCTGATCTTTGGTCAAGGGGTATGAACAGAGAAGTTCTGTTCTGGCATGAGTTGTTGGTGTCTGAAGATGTTATGCCCCATTTCAAGTGTCTTTTAAACTTTCGTCACGTTGTTGCTAATGCCGCAGCATTGCTAAGGTCACCCAGCCTCGCAGCAGCTGGTACTGGCAGTAGGCTAGTTCCATCCTTTGTTGATGCACTATCGGGTTTTGCAAGGATGCTTCGTTTTGAAGTTGTGCCAGATTTTCACTCCCCCCTCACAGGGAGAGGGTGAGAGAGAGATGATTTGTGTGTGTTCATTTTTGATTTTTTTTTTTTGTATATTGGGTCATAGTAGATGAAAAGGAACATTTCTAAAATGATCAATGGACAACAGTAGTAGAACATTGCATTTTGGATAATCACTGTGATAATTTGAGTTGTAAGGCATTGTGTGATCAGTGAAACTATTCAGGACCAAATGTGGAGGTTTTCTGCGCTGGATTGTCACTGGGTGTTTACGTATACATATACACTGGGTAT